>JBAJNP010000292.1:0-71448 GCA_036877545.1 Yasuhikotakia modesta
AAATAGACAGACATACATACCGATAGATAATCAGTTTCCCACTGGCTCGTCTCTGCATGTTGGTGTGTATCCCCTGAATTCAATCTGCAGTGGTCTTTGGTAATCACAGACCCCCTAGAACGTACATTAACCCTGCACACACACACACATACACACACACACACACACACTGTATTCATTAATGTTTACTTTTCAGCAATATGCCTGCACACCAAAGCAAAACACAAACATTTTGCCTCTAAAGCATTTTTGCATTAATTTATTTACACACTGAAATCAAATGCAGTGACATGGCTTACTGTAAGTGTGTGCCATCTATCATCAGACAAATGGAGTACCGCACCGCCTACCAGACAGCCGTGGAATACATTTACCTGGGTCAGAAAAAAAAATCAAAAATATGCAATTCAATTTACACAGTGAGGAAAGTCAAAACACACACACACACACACACATACACACACACATACGTATGCAAACCGTATCAGCGTGTCAGCACTCTTTGAAGACATCCAACAGGACTAAGGCCATTGTAAAGAGGCAAAACACATTAACAATTTCAAATGTGTACACAGTCATGACCATGAAGTAATTGTAGACTAGGGGTATAACTGTAGGATTAAAGAAATAGTTCACTTAAAAAAATTCTGTCAGCATTTATTCAGGTTTAAGTCAGTGCAAAGCTGTACGGCTCGCTTTCTTTACTGGAACACAAACAGTGATGTTAGGCAGAATATTGTAAGCTATATTTACTGCAGTTTTCAAATTTTCTTATTAAAAAAACATCTGCTGCCAAAGACGCCACAAGCCATTGGTTCTTGCATGCCGTAGCCAATCATAGCATGTCAGAATGATATGCATAAGTACTAATAAGCTCACAATTTTGTGTTATGTAAATTTAGTTTTGTATAAGCTAACATAGCAAACAAATGCTTCAGAGCATTTTGATTATAGTGCCCAGGGCTGCCATACTAGGACAAGTATACATGTAATACTTATATGGTGTTTGACAGCTAAACAGTAAGCATCCACAGCCTCACTTTATCACTGTATGGAAAATGCAGTGCTAACATTTTGTCTAACTCACTTCATATCTGACAGAAAAATGAGCAATTTAGTTTGAAAAGACATGGGAATATCTACAGAATGATGCATTTTTATTTTTTATTTTTAGATGCACTATCCCTTTAAAGTACAAAATACTAAGAAAAGTAAAAAACTGTCTATTCAAATTCTGAATTATGCATCAGAAATAACTTATTAACATCTATATTAGTGGATTGTTTGTGGATGTTTATCTTTAACATCCATCTGTTCTGCTTAGCGGTGCTTCAGTTTTAAAGTAAACTATGAAATTGAAGAACCAGTTTCACAAAAGCTATAATTAGTTTTGGTTCTTCCACAGAAAGCATTAACAGTGTAAAGGCAGTGAGTTTGAATGAGCAACACAGTGTTAAATTGCAGTTCATCGCATTTCCTGAGACCCGCTATCATCTATAACAACTACAATAAGATTCTTACACAATCAGAGGACGCGCCGTAGCATCAGTATGAGAAGAATACTGAGCAGGAACAGAGAGAGAGAGATTGGTGAGGATGATGTGGTTGCCATAGTTACCATAGTGTGATGTGGTTAAGGGGGAAAGGTGCTTTGGTTGGGGGTCCGTGAATCAAAGCAGCCTGCCTCTATGTATGTGTGTGTGTGTACGTGTGTGTATTTGCGGTAAGATACTGTAACATTATTGTGTAGCCTTCAAATGCGCACAGATGCAGTGAATTGTGGATGATGGACAATAAGGTCAAAGTTCAGCGCTCATCCAGCGCACTCTGTGTGACCCATTGACGCTTATACAGGGTTTCAAAGGAATGCTAGCATGGGGTATGATAGCCCACAATGTTACTGCTTCACAACTGGCTCAAAAGAACAGAGAAAACAGTAACAGAGTTACAGCTCCCAGCAAAAAGCAGTACATACAGAACACTGCGTCATGTTCCCTTAAACAATGACACATCCTCCCCTCAACCCAAATTATTTAACACACACACACAGCTTTTTTTCTCTCATCCTGGCCTCCAAACGTCTGTGTGAATAAAATGTTGCAGTTATTAGCCGTCTCTGAGTGCTAAATCTGTTGGGACTTTACAAATCAAGTGGTATCTGTAAAATGTGAAGATCTTCAAAAGAGGCCTGTTCTTGGGCCTGGTTTATTTTTGCCTTTTTTAAAATAATTATTACATTATTCAAAAATATTCACGTTGTTTACTAGACAACTGGCCTTAATCTTTGAAATTATACACTGTTAAATATATTGGAAAGAGCAATATAAATTTTCATGAACAGTTAAGCATTTGCTTGGCTAATACGGTGTTATGATGGGCTCAGCCAAACAGTCTCATTAAGAAAATTAAGGATAAGGATTTAAATAGTAGATTAAAAAGGTATTCAGGAATAAATTAAACACTAACAGCTCATTGCCAAACAGCAGTGCTTGCATTTTTGTTTATCACAGAAACAGAAGAAGCGCCACTTAAACACAATGACCCTCATTTCTTGCTAAGAGTGTGCGAGTGTGTGTATAGTGAGTATGATAAGCAATTTGGGTATTTTAGAGACAACTAAACCTTTTCTGGTGTCTTGATTATTGTGTGTCAAGGTCCCATAATATTCAAAAAACAGCTCAGCTTTGCTAGAAATGTTTACAGTTCGCCTTGGTAAACACAACATGGCTTCAAACTTTCAAACTAACCAAACCCACATTCAGCAAATCACATATACATTATAATTCAGACATGGAGATAATTACTGAATATTATTTTGAAGCTCATTGGTTAAAAATAGATGGGTGAGTAAAACAACTGATCAGTTAAGTCAAACACCTGCAAAACAAACGCTAGCATTGCACAACATCATTTATCCTCCACAACTGTTGACAATTGAACACCTGCAAAGCCAACGTTGGCCAACATGTTGCCATTTTCTCTGTTTTGCGTCATCGTTTGACCATCAGGCAGGTGTTTTTCAAACAGAAATTGCACCCAGGAACACAGCAGCATTACTCGCCCCAGTCAGCCTGTTTTTACAAGCCGGTGATTTTGTACGAATTTGAACGATGTGGGTCGAACATAAACATTGTAGAAGAGAAGCAAGCACTAAGTGTGCACCCTAAACCCCACCCCTGCTACAAAAATGTGAACGTGCAAACTGATACGAATTCGCCATCGAATCCCTTAAACGAAAAATAGTTACAAATAGCCATAGGATTGTATTGCCACAGAAATTAATAAATATAATTACAATTAAAATAAATAGTATACTAAATAATAAATAAATAAAAAATGCGTCAATCATATACTGTCTATACTATACTGACAAAATAGCATCAACAAGCGCCACACTGTATATTGCCGCACCACACACTATATGCACGTCTGTATATTTTTACATTTTCATGTCAGTAGTGAAGCCAGCATGGTGTGATTTGTCACAGACACTCCTGTAGTTGGACACACACTGGGAGACAGATAGCGGCATAGCGGACAGCCTGACCCGTGGCTGTCGTACCACAGCCTCTGTCCTCAGGGTGAGCTGACGGGAGACAGGCATGACTCATCTATCACAACTAGGAGAAAATAACCATTAGAGTTTAGACATCGTGGCAACCATTGGTTTATCCTGTAGAGCGTCCAACGTAACTCCCCACGGTCTGCCTACAGTTTGTATTTAGTACCTTTTGCTTCCAGTTTCATTTATTTGATGTCACACCTCACAATAGCCAGGTCGGTGCCCACAGATTTTTGGCACCGTTACTCCTGTTAGATGATTACAACAAAAAAGGCCATTAATGGTGCCAAACGCACTTGTGCTGTGCTTCAGTTTGGTTCTGCAGGGAAAAAGGACTATTGTAACGCTTCTAATAACTTAGCATGCCTGAAACTTTGATTTAATATCCCTTGTTTATCAGCCACAGAATACCACTGAAACTCATTTTTTATACTTGTGTAAATTAGTGTCAAGTACAAAATGTGCAACTACAAAATTGTTACAGCCGACACTGGTACCGGGTGGGCTGTAATGGAAGGTGGGGTGAATAGTAAGATGACACAAACATGGATATTTTAAATGATGCGCATGAATTTCTCATTGCAATCAAATGTACTTGTTTAAAGTAATTATTATATCAATCCTGTTGATATAACGCCAAGCAAATGTACATAAATTTGAATACAAATGAACAAATACATAACACACAGTCTAAGAGCCAATGTGTGTGTGCATGTGTGTGTGTTTGTGGCTAATATACAAAGCCTCATTATACAGTGTTTGTGGGTCTAGTAGATACCAGCTACAACACAACCAGAAATTCTTCTCTACAGTATATATAAAATTAAACCAGTATACCTGCTGATTCAACATCCATTAGAATGAGTGCAAATCCAATTTTACTTTATTCCTCCCAAAAAGTTGTTTTCTTTTCTTTTTATATAAGCTTTTATATTTCTACAATTTTGTTGTCACCTCAGAAGCGAGGTGATTGTGTACAATGAGGCTTTTACGCTGTATCTTATTTCTTATTTATTAAACCAATTCTGTTTCAACACTTTCCAATCTCCCAGCATGCTAACATGGACAATTTCTGTGTCTTTCCAAGCAGATTACTGTTAGCGTCCCGCCTGCGTAAATTATTAAGACGTGGCGTAATGCAAATATTCTTCTCTCGCTTTCAAAGGCCGCAGTATTTCTCATTTCTCAAGCACAGAGTCAGTTTCCATTAAGTATTTATGGACCACGAATATACTGGGTAAATCTTACGCTAGTACAGACTCCAGACAATTTCTCAAAGTGTAGATTCTTCTCGCTCTACTTGCAAAACGTCTCAGCCTAACACCCTCGCAGCTCTGAGAAAAGCAGCTAATGACAAAAAGGAGGCTAGAACTTCCCTAAACTGTGAAAAGTGAGAAAGAACATTCGTGCCTTATGGATGCCACAGCTCACCTTGCCGAACACTTCCTGCTGTACTCAGCGCTAATGAGGGGGCCAGTTCCTCGCTATTAAACAGGGAAGAGGAAACAGAAGACAAGAGGAAGTCTAACTGTCTGATTGCCAGAAATCTCATTTTCTGCCCTGATCCAGCTGGCAGAGTGGGCAGACAGGAATTGCTGATTGTAACGCTTGCTGGTGTAGCATACTGGATAAGTTCACTCTGAAGTTGCTTCCCTGGTGCATTTTCAAGGCTGAAAGTACAACAAAGTACAAGCCATCAGTCATCTTACAGGGACCCGTCCTTCAGAACCTCCCACACCCAACCTGAACACATGGCACCACGTGAATCTCAACAGAGGGACACAGACGGGTCACGCGCCTCTGGCGGGAAGGGCAGAGCGGAGAGGTTTGAATAAAGGATGGCAGAGATGCCCAGCCACGTGCACAGCGGAGACGGACAGCTGCGCCGGTCAAACAAAAAGTACAGGCAGAGCTTGATAATAATCCACTTACTACTGCAAGGTCCTCGGAAATGATCCAGCTGGTCTCACACACCGAGCGTCAGTCATTCAGAGCTGCAGGACATCTTCTGAAATCAACTGCCGTCTCGACTCTAACCGCTTTGCATTGCAGTCAAGAGCTTGAGCTTCTCTTGAGGGGGAGACTGGGGCAAGTTGTCACATTTACTCTGCTCAATAATTCGCAGGGTGGGTGTATTTCTGGTAGACACACACCTGAGGGTTTTGGCTACAAAAAAAGACAAATTCAGCAAAATGTTACAAAAACAATTATAAAATTCATGAAACAGCAAAACTTGTAAACTTGTTTGTTTTGGCCAATAAGTAATATGTTTTTAATTTGACAAAATAATTTGTTTAAACATTCACACACAATATCCTTGTCCTGAAAATACATGTACCCTTGTTTATTGTGTTCACTTGTTTTTCCAGCAGTTTTTGCAAAAGCATAATATTTTATTGCTAAAGAACATGAATTTTAAAAACATGATAATAGACTGTAGCTTTAAGGGTCAGAATTTACAAGCAATTTGTGTAATTGGACTTTTGCTCTAAATTAGAATTCTAAACAAAAACCTGGGAGGAGCAATTTAATCAACCAATCACAACGCTTTCATAGACCGCTGTGTAACTTAAGATTACATTAATGTGAACTCATAAAACCTTATATTAACAAATATATCATACTTACGACACGTTTTCTGTGTGATGACTAGCTCCAATAGCTGCTCAATGCCTGAATCAAATGTAGTTTGTCCCTGTGGATAACAGTCAGTGTTACTGTGATTAAATATTTACTACATACAGCCCCCAGACTGAGCTTCAGTGTATGTGTGTGTGTATGTTTCATGATTACAGAAAGGCAGTGAGGCACATAATTGAGCAAGTACCTTGGCCACTTATATTTGATGTTAACAACAGGGAATTATTTTAACATTCGCCTTTTCATATACCCACAACGTTTCATTCAAATCAATTTCAAATTATATCCCAGCAAGAAATAATTCACCTCGGAACAGAAATTCCATCATCATTTACTCGCCCTCATGCTGATCCGAACCAGTATAACTTTCTTTCCATGGAGCACAAAAGAAGAAATAGAATATTTTTGAAGATACTTGTAATTATCTGTATAAATTACAGATAATTACAAGTAATGTTTACAGTGTAAAGTATGTATTAAACACTGTTGTTTATAATAATTAGTATTTGTCCTCGCAAAACTGAAAATAAGGATAATTTCTTAGAATAGATGATAACATAAACATGTCCTCACCAATCAGAGGCAGGTTTGCAGATTCCACCTGTTCAAGCGCTGTTGTTTGCAGCCCGTATGTTGCACAGCAGCCGCTGGTCGTGTACACAAGATAACTGTTCAGGTTTCCCTGTGATTAATTACAGAGTTGAGTTTAGCCCAACCTGGTGCAGGAACGCAACACTGTTCCATTCTCTCACCCTTAGAGAGTCTGCAGAGAATCGCTGAGCTTTCACAAGTTCTGTAAATAGACAAAACAAGCGCTGCAGCTTCTAAAAATACCATTCCATAAATTTTTCCGTTCATTTGTGAAAATACAGGACAGGCTTGATAATGAGATGAACTTGTGCGAGAGAGGACGCTTAAGGTCCTTGGCCGTGTGGTTTGGTGATTAAACGCTATCACACTTTCAAAGTCTTCAGTAGGCAATGCAAAATTTTATAATGAAACCCACAATCTGTCTTTCATCATGGCAGCTTTTAATCACAACAAAAGGGGCCGTTATCCATTTAAGAACTTTAAATGAAAGCCAAAGGGCCCAACTGTCCTGGTATATGAAGTATTCCCTTCTACAAACAACACAAATCCCATTGTAAGAACAGATAAACATAATTGACTCCTGAGCAATTTGGTGAGAGAGCCTTAGTTGCCTGAAACTTTTATAAATAGATGTAACTGATGAGCTGAACGGCATCGATTTCCAATGAGCTCATTTGTTGTGCAGGAAAGTTAACATGAAAAATGGGTCCGAGTAGCATGAGCCGTGCTGATTGGTCTGTGTGTTCTTTACACTCATGAGTCAGAAGGTGCTGCCCTGCTGCTTTGTGAATGATTTCATTAAGATCAGATTAAAGCTGCCTGTGATGGTTAATCTGAGAGTTTAGCCACTGCAGTCATCAGGAATCAGATGATTGTCATGGGATTATGGGGAAAGACTAGGTCAGATGACTGTGAGGACATGCACACACGCACACACACACACACACAAACGCACTCACACTCACTCACTCACACTCACGCACAGGTAAAATCATCTTAAAATATGAATAGTGATTATTTGCCTATTGGTTATCACTAGCCAATAGCCTGCAGGGCCCCTAGATGATGTCAGCAAAAAGGAAAGTCATTATTTATTAAAGGTTATTAATTTTTGATGAAAGATTTCCTCTGAATAACCCACACTGATGAGTCATGTAAAACAAGACTGGAACTGTGTGTTAAGAAAGTAAATATATATTCTGTTTTGATTCTGTGCTGCCTAAAAGCCAATTTTAATCCACAATCAGGAACTTCAGTCTAATCTGTCTGGCTTTAATCTTGTTGGAATCGCAATGTGTGGCCTGTGCCTAAAATGCTGCCATTTCTGTCTTTTAGTGTGGAACTAGATTTCAAACTTCAGGAGGACAAACTCCAGCCCTTAATGAAGAGACTCTGTCCCTTAGAAGAACCGGCCTACCCCTGTCTGCCTTACACTCACGAGGTGTTCACCTCAACACCCAAACGCAAGTCCAAGACTGAGTCCAAGAAGCACGCACGATGGAAACTCTGGTTCCTCTAATGTACGGCTAGGAACTTGGTGACATTTTGGAACGTTGCCTCATTAGACCACAAGCAAGCAAATTCTAATGGCATTCTGCTTTTCTAAATGGATAAATATGGTAAACGATTCACAGCTGTCCACTGTTTTGGAGCATACATCATGGGCTCCATTGAGCGACTGGATTTTAATAAGGAATAACAACTGTTTTCTTGTCATGATAAACCGTGAGTTTGGGAACTGCTGAATTTTCCTGAATTTCTCATGTTTTCCAAAGGAATTACATAATGCTCCTTAGGTTTAGTGGAGTTAGTAAGGTAAGCGTACAGGGATGCAGTTTGTTTGTGGATGTCTTTGTTTCATAATGATGTATGTTTAACTCAAGAGATCTCTCTCCTCTCCTTCTGCATTTATCTCTTTTTACTTTAGGGTCCCTGCAGAGGCAACATGAGACATCAAGCTAAATGCTAGGCTGCCACAAAGATACTTTGGAGGCATTACATCAGAGGCATCTAATCAGCAAAGCACAAACTTTTGAGAATTACAAAGTAGATTTGATACCTGAAATCCCTGATACCTCTATTCCAATGTCCCAATCCCTTAATCTTCCGCTCTCTAATTTTCCACTTCTATTTTTTCTTCTTTCCTTCCTTCCTATTCTCCTTCATTCCTTCCCAGATGTCGCTCTTTAGCATTATTCTCCAGTTTCAGATGAAAATTTATTATTATTCTAAAACAGAATAAATGAAATTATACCTACTGAGTGAATGCAGAATCGATTGACTGCATGCACTAATAATCTATGACTTATTTTTAAATATTTGAATAATATATTTGAAAATGTTAAGGATACACAGTTAGTTAGGCTGTAAATGTATGAATGGAAAGCGGTTTACCCAGTTGGTGTTCTCAAAAAAGAAAAAAGGAAAAAAGAATTCTTTAATTTATACAAATAGTAACTGTGATTGTATTTCAATGATATAGATTTATGTATCAAGTAACACTCCACAAACATTTTTGCAATATCATTTTCTGGGACAACAGAATTATTTACGGTGCAATTTTCAACTCATGGAGGGATTTTAACTCTATCTCAATTCAACTCTGCGTCGTTTTAGGGAAAACAGCACCGAAGCGTAAAATCAGGTAAATTCCAGATCAATTTTACATCATGTTTATTGTTTGGAAAAATGTTTGAGAAAATGACTGAGTTGTCTGTAGAATTAAAGCAGACTGCTTAAACAGAACGTGTTTCATACTGCAGTGTTACACAGAAGATAAACACATGGTGTGACGACAGATTAATAGATCTAGGCTTTATCTTATAACACATACCACTCTGTTCAATCCTGTTATTTATTCAATTAAATGTTAAATATGACGCCAGTTAATAATTGAAATCTTGTGCTTGTTAACCTGCCTAAATGAAACTAATTAAATGATCACAACTGCTTGGGAGTTTTAATAATGCAGGTAACATAGAGGGCTATGTATGTACAAATTGTCCTTAGCATTTATTTAGCGTTCAACAGTCTTTGTATTAGATATTCAAAAGTCTTTCCTTGACAAACTCACTTTCACGTCAGTGCCAAACACTATTTATTAAAAAAAACGGAACGATATTTTGATAACTAAATATTAAAAAAATAAATGTTAAAATGTTCAACCTAAAAAAAGAAAATACTTGTTCACCTCACAGTATCTTATTTGCATTGGTTCTTATTCAAACGTATTGTATAATTGGACCACACCTGAATAACTTATTCTTGTAGCATAAACACAGATGCATCATTATATCTCGAGAAAGTGCAATTGATTTATATTGTGCAATATTACATTTTATACAGTTTCTACCCACAGTGCATTTACAATAAAGAAACAGATGCAAAATACTGTGACTCGACTGTTCTGATGTCACTTCTTTACAGTTAAACCAGTGGGGCATGTGTTGGGATACACACAAAGTGGATTGTGTCTGTGATAGTTCATAGAGATGATTGAATAGAGCTTTGAACGGGACTCAGCTGGATGATGAGATGGTTGGAACACTTCTCTTTAAAACTGATTGGTTTCAGCTTTCGCACGTTACACAGAAATGCCCCATGATTGGACGGCGTCCAACAGAACACCTGCTGCCAAGATAATGTCAGTCACTTTGGATAAAAAAACTCTCTGAATACTTTTTTTGAAACATGACTAATATAAACATTGATAATGTAATGTTGCTGAACCAGCACAAACGTACGACGTTAACTGAATACCTCCAGAACAGCCACGGTTTAGCTCAAAACCTTATTATGGCAGAAATTACTCTGAAAATGGAGTGCGGGCTTATTGCAATTTCAACGCTGCTTTTCAAATAGACTTATGGGAGCGTTGATCACATATCGAAACACGAATTTGCAAAGTAGCCAAAAAATTCAACAAGCTGTCATGCCATTCATTTATTTGCCCTAGAATTTAAATGTTTCTTTGGAACAAATATGAATATTTGTTTTTTAGTTACTCACCCTGATGTTGCTCCAATCCCAAGTTATGTTCTCTTAAAATATATAGAAATAACCCTGTAAGATAAGAGAACAGAAAAACATTTTATTCAGATATTCACATATAATGTCATGTATATGTTTGAGAATATGAAAAAATTACTCATTACTAATTTATTATAAAAATAATTTTATAATTTACATTAATTTTTAAAAATAATTTCTTCTACGTTTCTTGTATTTTGAACATTTCAACCAATTCCATAGATTTTTTGTCCCATAAATATTAAGGCACATAAATATAAATAATTTTCATGAAAATATTTTCATAAGTCCTTGCCAAAACCAGACCAGAAGGCCTGTGCAGGACTTTAAAAGTGGCTGAATAATATTTCACCAGTGAACAGATATCTAGGTCTTATTTCAAAGCTCAGAGTTTGTGCTGACACTAAATCTTATATAGCATATGGAATGACTGTAATCTGCCTGATAGCTGCTCATGCTTTGAGCGCCTCCTGTGTCCAACAAAATCTATATTTTGCCAGTGGCATTAAAAAAAAAATAGCTTCACCTTTAGCTGTGAAAAATTGTCCGGCTTTCCTCTTATGACCTCAGAATAATAACTATAGAGACTATCGCCATAGAATAACAAGTATCTTGGTATAGCTGCTATAACTTTCTTCCCCCCAAACAACAGCACAGGATACCAGGATAAAAGGCTGCAGGCAAATTTTACACATTGCATAGCACAGTCAATTTGAATTTGTATGTGAAACATTCCAGGAAACACTTTAAATTTGGGTTGGTGAGGGCAATGGCAGCACTAGCTGTGTTCCCACAACGTTAGCAATGAGGTTGTCTGTCATACCGAGAGAACATTTTAAGTTTGGGTGCATACGAGGTCAGCCTCAAAGTCATTTTACTAGCCAAAATGTATAGGGGAGGGATACACAAATAAAATGCCTATGCAATACAGCTGTACACAAAACAAGGCAGTTATAATGAGAACGAGCATCTCGTACTGTGATAGGCTCACACCACCATCCGTTAATAAATTACGCCTTTGCATTAGGAGTAATTACAGTTGCAAGAGAGAGAAAAAAACAGCATGTATAGTCAGCAAAATCGAGATGGGGCTGTGGACGTCCGGTTTGGGCTAAATTTTAATCTCCAGCCTGCAATGCTTTAAAAATTCAAGGCTTCCTAAGAGCTCATTAATAAATGATGGAGGGCTTGAGCTTAGCAGCTTTAAAAGTAAGCAGCCAGGGCTTGTGTCCTCAACCCTTCAAATGTTTATGAGGACACTCAGACTCAGCAGTGGACTTAACAAGGGCTGCAGAAGTTCTGTGACAACAGAAGGTTGAGGAGCTGTAATGGAAATTATAGCCTGAGGTTAATGTGTGCAAGAATCAAAGCTGGTTGGGAAACGCTTACTCTGCATGTGTCAGCCGGCCCATATGTACCATTACAGTGAAGTGTTGTGCTATAAGTGTATAAAGGCTGCCCCTTGGTTATGGCTCTGATTACAACCGGTCTGTTTTCTCCAGTCTTTGTTTTACAATGCTTAGATATGGGCACAAAGATCTGCCTCCAGCGATGGTTTGAGGGTAACTGGCTCAGCAAGTTTGCAGCTGTAAAGAACAGTTTACTTAGGACAGTGTGTTTTACAGGACCAGCCTAAAGGCTGTTTTGCATATGGTTGCTTGAAAGTTGAACAAGCGTTGCACTGCCAAACGAGACAGAAAGGAACACATACAAAATATCTTTAATGTCAGAATTGTTTTTCAGATTTTAACTAATTCACTATTTACTCCCATTTGTCGCTCGTTGAGCATAAATTTTATACCTGCCTGTAATTATGACAGACACACAACCACACACACATACACACACACATACACACACACACACACACACACATAAAATGCAATTTTTTTTAACACCCTATACGTGCCTCACAACCCGAAGCAACAGATTGCAAGACTCATTTGGCAGTTGAACACTTTACCAATAAAACCGTAAGTGCAGGAATATGTAATAGGACACTAGTGGCTAGTGACCTGGACCGAGGAGCAGTTCAACAGTCTTCTCATATTTGAGATGTGGCCCGCTGTGTCAGGAAGTGAGTGTAATAATATGAAATGCAGACTATATGGTGTCATATGTGAAAGCGAGGAACATAACACTGATGTTTATACAGCCATTTGTTTTTTCTCCTTTGACCCTCACCGTGTTTATTTACAGTAAGCCATCAACAGCTTGGTTCTTGCTTTCAGAGGCATAATAGCCTCTGAGTCTCCATAGACATTAAAGCCTGTACAATTTCACGCCGCTGTGCCCCACAAGCACTAGAAAGCAGGGGTCAGGAGATTTCACTTTGATTTAAGGATTTTGAATTGGTCCCACAAAACTGACGAAGAAGCGACCTAAACTTTTCAGCTGTAGTTCATGCATGGATCAGACCGGTCTAAAGGCCCAGGGCCCAGGCCCAAGCCTGGAAGAAAAACCATGAATAATGCATGCCAAGGGCTTGCAGGACAGCTCCTGTGGTATCTTCCTCTCTCTTTCCTTTCAGGCAGTTTTAAAACTCATCCAAAATGACCCCCAGACTGAATTTCAGGCTGGTTAGTGTTGGACTGATGCCGGCCTAGCTGGGTAACCAACAAAGACATGCAAAAACTAGCTGGGGCAAAAACTAGCTAACTAAATGTTTGTTCAGGCCATGTTCTATGCTTCAAAACCTAAATTTAGCCAATGCATAATCTGTACCTGTACAATTCTACAATCGTTTCTAACAAAACACCTGTTTGATAACTGACAACTCATTTTCTGTAAGCAGCTTTGAAAGTACATGCATTGTGAAAAACAGACAAATGATTAAACTTCCAACAGGAGACTCTACTTTGGAATGCGGACACTGAGAAACATCCATTTGAATTAAACAAAAAATTGTCCGGGTTTTTCATCATCATTCACTGGAGTGAGGGGGCCACATTTCACTAAATGAGGCATAGGCAGTGGGGATCAATACGCTCTGGGTTGGAGCCATGGCAACACAATAAAGTCTATTCCCATTAGACAGGAAAACTATGTTATCACAATAGATTGATGGCCACATTCCTAAGGGTCTGAACCGCTATACGGCTAAACTTGTGGTCTAAAGACCTATTGAATGTGGATTTTCTAAAGCTTAGTAATTATAAAGGCCAAAACGGCTAATGTCATTCATGTCTCTCTATATCCCCATAAATTTGATCATCTGGACAGGAAATTATATCTCCAATATGTGAATGTCATTTGGGATATTGGACTTAGGAATTAATTGTAAATCAGCTGCTTGCAGAAATCTCACTTTATTCGTAATCATTTTGCAGACGAGATGGATTCGATTGTAAAATAATAATAATAATAATAAATATATAAAAATGATACATTCCCCTAGTCCATATCACCTCTATTTGCTTCAGGTCAATGAGATAAATGACATCACCTCAAAAGAAAAATGACATCAGGACATTTTCATTTTATAAAGTTCAGAGGTCAAAGTGTACATATTGCCCTCTGGTGACAGTTTCAGTTATTTTGGTTATTATTTTGAAATGGAAGGCCGGGCCGTTCACTAAATATTTGTAACCTCTCCCCATTTGAGCAGCTGTGTCCCTGTAGATAGATTAGTCTCTGTAAACTCATTGTTTGACATGTCTTGCGGTGAGGATGCTGGGAGCTCTGCAGCATTAGCCGGAGCTCGAGTCCCTAGTGAAACCTTTCCAGTCCCAGAACAGTCTCTATTCTATCATCTACAACATAAAGGTGGAGGAAAAACTGATGTACAAATGGGTGGGTGAGCATGTTTCAATTTGCTACAGCTAATATGCTAACTGGTTAGATACTCGCGTACAGAAGCAATATGCAGAATGTGGAAGGCGGCGCATGCCATTTATCTCACATTTTATGCCTTCGCCAGCAAAACTACCAAAATCCCAGGATACACCAAAAATCCTGGGATTCATATGAGCAGAGAAGAAAGTAGGTGCCCGGATTTCTCAAAGAATTTACAGCATATTTTACATACCGCAAATGTCTGACATTCCACGCAGGTAGAGAACATACAGGTATAGCTACAGATGAGGGATTAATTGAGATTACAACACAGCCCTGTAATAGAAAGAAATGACAGATTCATTAACTTTACAAGAAGTGTAGATGCATCATTTAAATAAAAACAGACATTGTACAATACCTGTAGAAAGATTAAAGCTTTAAAGCAACAGCACAGCGCAGTAACTGAAAGACAAAAGACTGGCCTTTTAGAGTAGCGGTGATAACTGCATTATGTTCCCGAGCTCTCCAGTGTGGCTGGAGACAACAGCAGCTTTGGCCTGTGAGAGCTAAAGGCAGTCGACTGAAACTATCAGAGCCACACACACACACACACACACACACACACACACACACACAGCAAACAGCAAAGAAAAATGTATGTTTTTTTAATTAAATAACTTCATACAGTAGGGCTATTTTTATTTCCAAAATTGAGAAAAGGCAAAAATAAATAAGGGTTTATGTCTGTAATTAGAGATTGGCAGATGCAGGGTATTTCTGCAGATGTACACTGCAGACTGCGCATACAGTGACTTTGTGGACTGTAATCTCATTTGCCCAGTAAAATGGAGAAAGCTAGTTTCATTCTCAGCTGAGGACAGACACTACAGTGTGAGAGGATTACAAAGGCAGAACTGCTTTTGATTCAAAGTACAGGAAACTGGGGCAATTTGTCAAGGCAGTTTCTGTAGTGGCAGCTTTGAGTCTTGGTTACAAAAAAGCTGTTATTGAATATTTCCAGTGTTAAAGGAAACTATCCGTGGACTCTGTAAATACTTTAAAATGGTCTGAAAAATCATTAAAGAACTAATGTTACTTGTTCATACAATAGAAACTGAAGGGTGACGGAAACACTTTTGATCTCCAACAACTTCCACTGTGCAAAAAAACCAGCTAAAAATGCTTGAAAATATCTTCACTTGTGTTTTGGAAAGAAAAAAAGTTGTGTGTGAGTTTAGAACAGCGTGAGGGAGAGTAAATGATGACTGTAATTTCAGTTTTGGGTGAGCTTTCCCTGTAGTGAAATAAAATGTGTTTTAGAGGTTTTCAAATGTATAAACTCTGTACAGAAAATATCAGTTATTTAAATACAGAAAATACATTATTAATGAAATGTATTGCAGAGAAAAGGAATAACACCAGTATGCTGGCTTCTACTTTGCTCTCAAAGAAAAATAACCCAACGTCCTGTTCGCAGCCATCACAGGGAGCTGAGCAAAGCAAATGGGTTTTGCTCATTACAAATGATATCAAGAGACTTGCCATTAGTGAGACAACAGCACAGTAGACCGAGTTGGCATTGAGAGAGAGAGCAAAAGAGAGAGAGAGTGAGAGATTACTGGTAACTGAAGAAAGTATGAACTTTTTAAAGAGGCCACACAGACCTGAAAACATTTAACACAAGCAGCCTACAATCCCTGGAGAGAGGTCAGGTCAAACGCAGGAACATGAGGAGAAACATCACAGGCCGTTGGCTCAGTGAAGCATTTACGTTACCACAGTGATATCATTTTTTTCTGAGGTGCTCAAAAGAAATAAAGTGCTGTGGTGAAGGTGAAGCTATGTGTGAGATATAGATGAGGAAAAACAGAACGAATTCTCACTGCGAGTGGAGCGAGCGATGAAGGGCGGGAAAAATGAGATCGCTAGAAAGCAATATAGATGGAGGAAAGAAGGTGCGGAAAACCTAATTTTGAGATAGGAGATTTTCCTGCTAATGCTCGTACTATTTGCAATGAACTGGAAATGATGGTCCGACTTGTTATCATCCGTTTTCCTCTCATCTATAGCTGTTCAAGAGGCTCATTTACTGAAGTTGATGTTCTGCTTATAAGAAAACTCCTTACAGCAGAGCTTAGCTCATGCTAACACTAATCTGAGCTTTACTGAGGGCTCCAAAGGGAGCGAGAATGACATCAAGTATGTAGAGATGCACGTACAGTGTCTTTAAGGTGAAGTGTGTCATCTTCTAAAATATTTTCTTTATTCCAGTTCAGGTAGCATATAATATCACTTTAAATAAGCCATTCATTGCTTAGGGGGGATTCGATAGATGTACAGAGCACTTCTTATATGCAAGTTTGTACTTCTTTTTGTAATTTCTTTTGCTTTTCTTTCACTTAAATGGGCCCTGCTATTTGATTCATTTTTTGTGTGTGTTTTTTTACTCACAACTTACAGTACAGCAGTAAGTTGTGAGTAACCCCATATGTCTAGTCTCCTATATGACTAGTGAGTGAGTCATATAGGAGAAGGAAAATAACATACCGGCTACATGAATCTACTCTAGGTCCCCTGTGTCTGACCCATTATAATGTGACCCAGTTGCTCTCCTTCAGTCCTGATGGAGCCAGAGTAATTCTAACCTGCAGACACTCACATTCAGACACAGATGTGCAATCTTTTTTTGTGATGACACTCACCTTAGCAAGATAAATGTGTGAAAAAATCCCTTTCACAGCAAATAGCGTTTAACTCTCATTGGGAACCCTACCTGCGAGCGCAGCTTATAAAGTGGAAGACTTCACTTTGGATCTTAAGGGTTTAGCAGCCGGTAGCATTGATTTGATGTTCGTTACGCAGTTTTACTCTAATAAATAAGACTAGGATCCAAAGAGCTTATCCTGGACTAGAATGAAGAAAAGAGAAATTGAATAACTTCTCCACTTTCTGTATTGTGGTTCATTCCAGCTGAGGCAAGGATTTAGTGTTTTTTAAACAAACTATAAAACAGCAGTGAATAGAATAAATGCTCCTTACAATTTAGGTGGAACCTCACTGCCCACATCATCATTGTCCTTCAAGATATGGTCTAATGGCTGAGGAACATCTGCCAATATCTGGAGTGTGTAATATAACAACTCACTCATGTCATGATGACATGAATGCTGGCCCTGAAATGTTCATTGTATACTGAACAACAAATCTGTATGTTTAAGGACATTTACAGACAAAGGAGGTAAGCATCTATCTAACCAGAACACACCAGGACTTGCTCTAGAATCTGAAATGCTTCTCTGGTGAAGATGTTCTGCAGATGAAGTCCTGACATTAAAGTACAGTCTTGACACTGAAGTACAGTCTTGACCATGGTCACTATCTGGCATGTGAATAGCAGGTCATTGTCCAGTGTGACATCAAAGTTCTTGGGTTTCTCTGTGGGTGAGATGATCGAGATGTCTGCTGAAATGTCTGGACAAGGGCTCTTCGCTGGGATGAACATCATCTCGGTCGTCCAGTTCTGGCTGTTTGTGCAGGTGGAAATGGATGCCACTTAATAGGTTAGCTGGGTGTCTGTAGGTGGAAAGTAAGGAATAACTTTAGTAGAATAAGCACAGGAATGCTGGAGAATTTGATCCAATGTTCAAGTAGAATGTTTGATCAGTACGTGCATTGAACTCATCATCTTGACATCGCTAGCGGCGCTATGCATAACAAGTTACAGGAGATAAAGTCTTCCTCTTACTTCACTTAGAATAAAGAGCTTCAGGTATGAACACAATAGTCAGACTCAAATCTAAACTTATCACTTTCTCACGCACCCCAGATGGCTGTGTAGTGCAGTGAACTCTAGTTACAGCCAGTTTCTGGAGACGTGCCCCTGGCATCAAAAATGCCAGACCCTGTCTACCCCTCAGAAACCACAGGAGGACCCCGGGCAGACATGCCCTCTCAGCTGATCTGCACTGTTTTGGGAACCGTAGAGAGACATCTTTGAAGTCTAGCTGTTGCATAAATCAAAGCAGAGTGTCTCAGTCAGTTTTCTTCCTGGAAGCCCATTTAGCTGCAGCAAACTCTCACGATTCCCAATTAAACTATGTAGATTATGTTAATGCCCGTCTATCTGGCGAGAAACATGCTGCAGTTAATTTGATGACAAGCAATAGCGGTGAAGCAAAAATCAACCCTTGATTTTTGGTTGATTAGCTCACATTTTTTTGAAGCATTTTACAGGTTATAAAATTTTAAGACACAACAAGAGCTTTAAAACAGCTGTGACAAGCTTCCAAACATTATCTCACTCATCCTCATGGCTAAGTGGCCACAAGCAGTTTAATGCGCTTTAAAGGTTTGTTGACTGGTGATAAGCAAGATGCTAATTAGTAGGTAATCTGTGAACATGTGGTGTAATAAATTTAGAGGCCTGGGTCTGAGGAGCTGTTGTGGCTAGCAATAGACCGCTGTCTGAAAGAGGAACTCTTTTGCCTCCATCTTCCTGGTGAATTTCTGTGCATATTCACAGACGTTTCTACTGACAGACTGCTTAAAAGATTTGAGAAAAATTAAGTACTATCCATTTCCGAGCACTGGGGGGTGGGCGGAGCTCCCCTATACCGTTCCCCAAGATCAATTTTTAATTTACTGACAGTTCAACTAATAACAAATCCAATTACACAGCAGTCGCCTTCAAATAGACTTATTGGAGCTTCTCATGATTTGAGCGTTTTTCAAGAGAGACGATTCTAGCATGGTTAGAGAAGAGAGTGAGGGATTTTTTTGTGGAGCGAAAAGGGGAACAGAAGACAACCATGAGGCTGCTTATAGGATAAACCTAAAGGTCAGTTCACTACCGTGTGTCAAAACAATGTCAAATCCTGGCTATTTTGTTCATGAGCAGAAATAAACTGAGCTGTCAAACTCACAACCTCCTCACAAATAATAACTTTAGACGTCAGAAGTATTATTTATCTGGTACACAGGTAGCCTGCACAAAAATCAATGCTGTAAAATATGGATGTTCTGGACAGGATACCAGCTTGGAAAAAGCACAAATCAAATGTTTGGTTTGTGTAAGACTGATTAAATATGTTAGACTGTGATTCACCAAAACAATACTTGAGAAGTAATTTTCAGATTGTCAAATATTTGTCAAAAGTCTGACTGAAAAACAAAGCGCTTCTTTGCACTTCCAGTCATTCATTACGCATACAGAGAAAACAACAGTTATTTTTGGTAATATAGCAGGTAAGAATCAAAACAGTCCAGCAGGTGCAAAAGATTCTCTATCAACTCTTCCGTCAGAATAACAGAACTATCCTCCTGCCAGTCAGCCACTCACATCCACACATTACAGAGCCATTATCCATTATGAATGCTCTTCAAAAGATTATTAATAGAGCAAATGGTTCCTCCGCCATTAATCACATCCGGTCTGTGGCCCCTAGCAGCTCAAATGCGGCTCCCTGAGTCATTTTACATCCTTATCAAAATCAAATAGTCAGACTGCAGGAATACAAAGCAACTGCTAATGAAAGCCTGAACTTTCACCCCTTCGGAAATTACATGCAAGGGTCCGACTATCCAAGAGCCGCTATTGGTTAGTCAGTTAAATTGGATCAGGGGCTGAAACGCTGGCAAAAACTGAGTATCTAGAAAATCCAAAATGTCTCATTTTCTAATATGGTTTTCTGCAATAAAACTTTGTGTTTGCCTGCTGTCAGATTTGGTTACATGCGCTACTTCCTCCAACTGCAGCCAATAATACGGATCTGCTCTGTTCTGCAATATAATAATCAGATGCACAAATTCTTTTATCTCTATATCTCATGTCACAAATATCCAAATGAAGCAGATTATATCAGATACTCAGACACACACGGGCACAATCTTATAAAGCTCATTAATTTGTTGAGATATATCCTGGGAGGTCTGGAGAATCACTTGGTTGCTAGGATACACGATTAGGTGAGGCGTACCGTACCCTAAGTGTCCCTACACTTGTGTGTATAGTACTCAAGCTAGTTCCAGATCAACACTCTCTGACAACTGCCTCGTGCCAGAAACCGTTTTTGTGTTAGCATCGTTCCAGTTAATTAATTCAATTAGTTCAAGTTATTCGCTTGTTTTGTGTAAAATTTTCATACAAACATAATTGGAAAGCGGTTTAAAAGCGTGAATGATGCGTTATTAGACTTAAAGCTGTGCCGCTTGCATCCACAATGAGACAAATACAGATTTTATTATAATACACAGTGATATCACGCTGAGAGCAATGAGCCATTCAACCCAATAATGGAGTCGGGCAGTGTCCAGAAATTTCCTAAATTTTCACTTTTTTGGAGATGAAAACTGGGGTGACAAACTGGGATAAGAGACGATTCATTGCACAATGGAAGCTGATTTCCCAACGGCTGTGGTGAGCGGCAAACACTCTCTGTTGTACTCAGAGATTTTTCTGTGTCTCTATAGAATCGCTACATAAACACGGTGCCCACATAAATTACCAGTTTCTTTTTATCTGGGTTATAAAATAGAACTGTAAAAGAAACAATACCTCCGCTGTGAAACATGTTTTGAAAAATGACCCATGGTGGCACGATATTGTTTGTGTAAACATCAATTCCAACGGTTTGTGCCTCGTGGCTTTGTTGTACCATGAAGTGTATACGTCACACAACATTGTTGCATCAACTTATCTATTTGGTTTTAGCACTGTAACTATAAAGAACACCTAGCAATTGTTTCTGTCCTGCTCAGATCACAGAAAAATGGTCTCTCTCTATACCTTTATTTTCCTTTTTTTATCTTCTTCATCTATCAACATCCTCCTCTGTGTTGTTCTGCTAAAGATTGTGCTTGCTTTTCTAACCCACGTCTGTTATATTCTTCCAATATTTCATCTTTCAGTCTTATCCAGTAGGGCGGAAATATGTGTCACCATCAGGGAGCCATAACTTCACCATCATTAAGCTGTCAGATGCCATGCGTTGACCTGCTTAATACATGCTAAAGGTGTCTCTTCCACACGAAAAAGCATGCTGAGTGTCAGGGTACTTAGGGGAAGTGACACAAACGTGATTTATATCTGACATATATATGATTTATGCTGTGAATAGCAGGATGCAGGAAATAAAGAAACGCTTAGAACTTCACTCACTGTGGCTGAATGTGACGCTTAAACAAGCATCTCTAGAAAATATTTTAACCCTCCTATTACCCTCAATTTAAAGACCACAGCAAATTAAACCTCCAGAATATGATTTTTACCCAAGTTTGTATGTCACGTTTATTTGTTGACTACCTAAATAGCCATTAAATAACAAGCCAAAAAATGATGCCAACCAAGAATTTAGAGACATTAAACATTGAATGGGGTCAAATTGACCCCAAAGATAATAGGAGGGTTAAACATTCAGGAATTCAGAGATGTGTGCTACAGGAAGTGTTAGATACTTGTGCGTAACTGATGACATACATAACAACTGGATTTTTTGTTTAATGTTTATTTTGTTAAGTAAACTTAATCCTAAGAGGGAACAGCCGTGAACACATGGGAAGTAGTGATTCATGATATTTCATGTGCAAAAACAGAACAAATCTATTTGCAGTTAATTAAGTGAAACTTATTTTGGTTAAATACAAAAAAATAGAAGAGGCGATTTTACTCACTTGGACAAGTGGTTATTCTGTACAGGAAGGGACCACCACAGCTTGTGGGCATGGGCTCACATAACAGATGGCTGGAAAAAGTTTAAAATAAAAAAATGTGAAAAAGTCACATCAGAGATGGAGCAATTTGTTACATTTTATTTTGGAACGCATGTTATTTTTTGGAATGATAACATACCCTGAAGACACAGTAAGACCAGTAATGTCTGTTAGAAAACTAAATATGGCTTTCAATTTAGCTTTAATGATGAATTTAACAAAAACAGTAAATTTAATTTTTGAGACGCAAACCTCTTTTTGAGATTCTCATATAGTTAATAATTCTCATTGTTCTGCCCAAGTTTAATGAAGAAAGACAATTATATTTAAGAATATCTCTTCAGTTACTCCCTTTATGAACAATAAAGTGGACATGACCCGTGGTGAGGTAAACTGATACATGTATGACACATTTGGCTGGATGACCTATTAAAAGATGAAACGTATTGCTCCATTTCGATGTGAATTACATTTCTAACGATCACCTGTCTATGCACTGCATGATGTCACAAGCTTTATTCTTCCTGTATCGTGGCAACGGTTCAAGTGTAATTATATTATTTTTCTTGCCACGTCATTGAACAAGTACACGTAAGCGTTACAACGTCTTCTGATTGTGTCATTAAACCACAACTCTCACAGCGAACAGCAGGCTTGCGGTGATAACGACTGTGAACCCTGCGGTGACATCACTTTCAGTATTTATGGAGTGACTCTAAACGCTATTGGCTCCACACTGTTTTCAACCAATGACATTCCTTCCAGCCGCCAGTCGTTTAGATGCGGAACGGTTGCTCGTCTGCAGAGATCACAGCGATGCGCTACATCATTCTGATGATCTTAACAGCGAGGGAAGTTGAAATTGTGAAGCCAAAATAGATGCAGTCTGGAATGCTTGAAGATGAAAAGGAATTGCATATAACCCAATTGAGAGGTTTACATAATCCCTCTGAAGCACATGGAATCTGTAGGCAGGTACACAACCCTTATTAGAATGCTGAAGTAATCCGGGGAGTGTTTTACAAGAACATGCTGTGGCAGACAGTAGGAAGCTAAGGAAAAGCTGAGATGAAGATGGAATTTTAAAGAAGATGAGTGTAGATGTGCACACACACAAACACACACAAACATATTTTTTGGGGAGAGCACCTTCCTGCACCTGCTCACCTTTGTTAGAGGTGTCAATCAAATAGCCTGTGTCACAACGCCCACAGATACAGTTCACTGAGTGTCCCCTGGGAAATATAAACACACATGCGCGCACACACACACACGCACATGCATGTGCACGTGCACACACACACACACACACACACACACACACACACACACACACACTGATTTATGAAAGATCAAAAGCAAGAGTGCTCTTGTATTAAATATCATATTAAACATACTAAAAATATGTTTCAAAATAAACTTATTTTTTTATTATAAAACCAATGTAACAGGAACTGAGTTGAACGAAGAGTTTAAATTATTTCCTTAACCTCTCAAAGCAATCCGCAATCACTTCCTGGTTTTCCTGCTCCATGTTCACCGGTGATAGAAATTACACTCCAGATGGTTCTGGACTGACAGAGCACACGGATGTTTCCTTATCCAGACAAACTCCACACCCTCAGGATATCTGGTTCGAAATTTCAAACCAAACAAACAAGCATAAAGATACAGACAGAAAAATCTTCAGTGCTTAATGGTTCATTCTGTTTGACTGACAGACTTTTAATCCATGCAAACCATTTAGAACTCCATATATTTTTGCCAAAATTATCAGTTTTTTCAGACTGCCATACGCCTGCGGTAGCAAAACTAGTTCTGCTGCTTAAAAGCCACATCAAAATCTGCATCTTTACCAACTGAGTGATGCTACTGCCCAACACTAATGAGAGTGGAGACAGATGTGGGTTCACACGCTCATTCTCTCTCCGTTTCTCTCCATCTGTGATGCTCAGGCATCTGTGTGCTCCACTAACTGCACTGAAAAAGCCCAGGCCCTCATTACTAGTTCTAAAGTAATGCCACTGAACTAGTAACAGGCTTGCATCTGTTTCACAGTCCAGAATAATGTCTTTGGCCCATGGAGGTGGGTGGTGGAGGAGTCAGGAGTGGGCATACATCTCAATATCAGATCAGCCATTTGAAATGTATGACTACAGGAGGCTATACAGGGCTCTACATCATAAATTCAGATGCAGCAGGAAAACAGCTCACAAATAATCATTCATCTCATTGGTAAAGGGCTAAATAATGTTACCTTACAGGCAAATGCGCACAGAAGAGCTCATGCATTTGATTTTCATGAGATGCTAAGCGTATTTGCGCAGGTCTCTGTGTTTATATGCCGGGAGACCTTGTTGTGTTTGAACATTGATCTTTCATTTACTGTTGTGAAGAGGCACCTTAGCAACTGTGAACCACTGTTTGAAAAAGGTCGTCTGTCAAACTGAACCTCTGTGTGTGAGTTGTCTCTAACAAGACATCAGTCTTTGCACAAACCTCAGGAAACAAATACATGCATGATTTATAGGGCTGCGTATCCAGGGCTTTGTTGAACATGCAGCACACACGCAGACACACAAACACTTTCCTCATGTGACAAAGGTGCGCTACATGGATGTATAACAGATGTTGTTTACATGTGTGTAAACAAAACCCCTCAGATGTTTACGTGTCAAAGCGCTTGAATGGGTTTTAAAATTTAAGTTTGGCAGAAGATAGTACTTAAGCCTCCTGATAAAACAAAATATAATTGCATATATGTAACAAAGTGATACAAACACTAACCTGTTTCATGATATAAATGATATATCAAATGATAATGATTAAATGATAATGTACACACATCATAGCTGTATAAGTCACAGTGTTAATGTATATTTGCTGTGCTGAAGTCAATAATCATTCATCATTAATGAAGCAATGCATGAGAGCGAACACACCTATGAAATTGTACCTTATTGCACATGATCAATTCAGTATTTTACATTTACATTTCTGGCAGACATATGAATCCAAAGCGACTTAAGAATGGCCAAATTTACATACTTGTGGTGTTTTTGTAGCTCAGGTCAACCTGGAATCACAGCAGCTCCGGTAGCTAGTGTTCCTGCAGAATCAGAGCCCACCTGGTACATCACACCCCACACACAGCCAGAGGGAAACAAAAACAGTTCTTCTTTTTCATTCATGGACCATTTCAAAGTTGCCAGCTGCTTTCTTTTCAGTCTAGACTTGCTTTCAAAATTTGCAACAACAGGAGCCGCAGCACGCCCGGCCTCAATGTTCTGTTTCCCTCAGCGAGTCTGGCCACTTTTCAGCCAAATATCCTCTCAAGACGTCTTATACTGAAAGAAAGGAGTGGAAAGTGTAGCTCTGTTAGTCTAACTTATAGCCTAGATTAAACAAGCTATCAGTTTATCGAACAAGCTTATCAGATTTTCCCTTGTTTATTAGTTTCACACTCTAATTTTAAAAAAATACTCCTCACCATTAGTTGAAAGCCCATCAAAAAACACACTCACAGACGACAATACAACAAAAGAATAATGCCTGACACGTTCAAACAGGCCTATTCATTTTCTAGTATTAGCATTAATTAACAAAGCATTAGCTTAATGAACTACCTTTAGGTGCAAAGCTTTCACACACAGATTCATTGTAATAGATTCCTTGCCACACACAGTAGCAAACTAGTATATACACAATAACAGATTCTTTCTGCTCCAAAGCATTTTAGGCAACTTAATTATGGCAACTTTTAGGGTGTCACTGCATGTATCTTTAGTGGGTAGAGCTGTCCCAGAATGCGTTGCTACAAGCCCATTAAAACTAAAAATCCAAGATGGTGGATGAGATGTGAAATACAAACAAACGTATATTAAATGCAATAATAGCAAGTTGTGGTAAACATACTTCAGAGAAATTAAACATGAAACCCATAATCCAATAGTATTTTGCTTTTTAAGTTGAGCTCCAGGAAAACTTTTATAATAAAAATACTGTTGCTTAGTGGTTTAAGTATTACAAATGCTGGTACATGGGGCCAATTTGCATTCAAAAAATATCTCTGTACTGTTTACTATTAACCACAGCTCTACTTAATTTATCTCTGGTATGAACTGTTATGGTTCTTGGACTTGGAAATGACTTTGGAGGGCGTGTATTTCTGTGGCAGCTAATGTGATTTAATACCTGCGCTATAAAACACAAGTGGACAGACTTTATAAGCCTTCCCATGAAATATGGAGGTGTGAGGAATGATAATGTATCTGTTTATAACGGATGGGTGGTCTGCTGGGACAATTCAGGGATAAATCAATCCTCATCAGCGGGTGGCATGGCGATTCCTCGCAGCATCACCGCTAGCTTATTAGCACCTGACAAAGCAAATGAATAGAAATGCCTGTGAGCAGCGATACCTCACCTTGCTACACACTTAGATATACCGCTAACAGTGACCTTCAACAACAACTGAACACAGACAAGCAGGAAAAATGAGTCAAGGTTAGTGCTTTAGATCAATAGTATTATTTACATTTTGCAAATGCTTTGATCCAAGGAAACCCACAGCATATTTGATCACTTTTTTTTTGCAGGCGATTGAACTCATGACCAGTTGAGCTACAGGAACAAAGTCAATACATATACATGTTATCTGACCCCTTTAAAGAAGTTAAGATTTGATCACGATGGAAAGTATGTATTGGTAAATTTTATATATGAAAACAGTCATTATAAATGTCAGTTATGGAATAAAAAAAGTTACAAATTCCTGTGAATTAAATTCCTTTAGCTCAACTGGTAGAGCATGGCGTTAGCAACACAAAGGTTGTGGGTTCACACCCAGGGAATGCAAGTACTGATAAAAATACCTTGAATTCACTGTAAGCCGCTTTGGATAAAAGTGTCTGCGAAATGAATAAATGTAAATGTGATAACAGAGCATACAGGGATGACCTTTTTTGGACAGAACAAACGCTTATTGTGGTTTTCAGAAAACAGATGAACTAGGAGAAAAAGAGAGAGAGACAACTGCCATATGTACTAGAATGTCCCTTGCCCCATTTATGTCCCAGTGAAAACTACATATTTCCTTTGGGACCGAAATAATTTTAAATGCAAATTATTTCATATATTAGAGCTATATTATATACGTCCTCTGTCATCCAAATGATTAATGATAGACCTCAAATGCATGATTAACCACTTAGAAGCATGACCAAATCCTGACTAACAATCTTAATAAAGTAACTTTAATTCAAATCCCTAGAAAAGAACATAACATTGGCTATTTTAATAGATTTTTGTGTCAGATTGAATCATTTTAATTTTAGAATCAGTTAAAAGAAAAAAACATTTTAATCTCCTCACAATAAAATAAATGTAGAAAGTAATGTTCACTTATAACAGTAAACACATTCATCATATGAGAAACATTCTTATCGCACTTGTCACTTTCTCATTCTATTGTCCTTCCAGGAATCACACAACCGATACAAAAAGTATAACTGCGGATTTGCTAAATAAAGCAACCAGTTTTGAATTCAGGTCATGAGTCAGGCAGTATAAATCAAAGAGCTTTAAACAGAGAGAATCTGGACTCAGAACTGCTGTGTATACAGAGCACCGGGAGTAAATGCATGTGATTTGAATGGTGTCTGGTGAGGTAATTACCAATGTGTTTTTAATAGAGTCTCAGGGGAATCACCAGACATCACCTCTAAACTGCAGATAATCAGTTTTCAGAGTTTACTGCCCACTCTACTAGAGGGTGAGAAGAGCCAAGCTCTCCTAATCGAATGTACGGAAGATAATATGCAAATGAAAGTATGTTTATGACATTGGTTTAATTTTGTTATCCACTGTGGGTAGGTCAATAAAGCAGATTAAGTTTTGGAGAAACATATGCGGTCATGGGATAAAAATCCTTATTCGAGGCACGAGTGTTTTCTATAAGGTTTGTCATTTTTGAAAGCCTGTTAGCATAATTTAAGACATTTGGAGTAGAGTGTACATGTCTGATTTTGTTGGACAAAACTTATATAATCACCAAATATAATCAGAAAATCCAAAATGGGTCACACCATAATGAGTAACAGTATTGTCCAAATTAAGCTATTTTGAAACTATAGAGTAATTTAATTACCTAAACCAAAATAACTCAATTGTTATTATTTTGGTTGTATATACTAGAAAGTAGTATGCTATCTACTATATATAGTAGTACACAGTAGTATATAGTAATCTCTTGGGGTGGGAAAGGCCACAATGTATTTAAAATTAACAACTTCCATGCTAGGCGAATTTATGTGACAGTTTAACATACCTAATGGTTCTTACAACAAACATAAAATTTGTGCCACTGTTACTCTAATGCTTTAAATGTTTTTTATTGTTATGCCGTAGAAGTATCGTAATGCCTGAACTAAGCAAGACAAAGGTCAGTAAATAACATGTTTTATTCATCAACCAAAGTGCACTGAAATTACAATGAATGGAATGAAGTCTGTACTGCGACGTGAGTTCAAATCAAACTGTCACAAGCCTTACAAATCAGTACACAGGAACTGAGGCTGTGGGTAATCTAGCCTGGCACAGCCAATCAGACAACACACTCACCAACAACCACTATAAGTAAACCAGTAAACCAGAAACAACATTAGAATTATCGCTCACCTAACAGAAACACTGAAGCCTTTTCCCACAGTTTGAGCGAGGATAATTTCATAAGCTCTGCCTTTGATGTCTGCCAACATCACGTTGGCAGAAGTTTCACTGACAGGTGACAAGGCTGAATAGTTTCTTTCTCATCCCAACACTTCAAATACGTTTTGATGTCAAACGTCTTTCGGCACCGGGCCTTCAAACTGGAACAAACGCAGCCCAACTGGTGCCGTATCTGTTGGGAACACAGAGATGGCTAATTGTTCCACTGCAGTGTTTTCTGACAACAGAAAAACATTTTCCAGCTGGCTCAATGACACATGACAATTCCTCATGACCCTCTGTAATCTCTCAGCTATTTCGCTGAATTTAAAATAGATCATTTGCACAAGAAGCCACATTACTGTCATTTCTATAGCTAGCAAGTGATCTTGTAGCTCTTGGTGGGAAATCTTGACAAATCGCTAAATAGTTGTTCCTGTTGGATAAAATGACTAATGAAGTATAGTTAAAATGGCAGAAGTCTTACATTTGCTGAACACCAGACTCCTATCCGCAAACGACAATGGAACATTTGAAATTTAACCCATGACGTTCCTTCATTAAATTACTGGGTTGTTCTGCCTGCATAATATACTACGCAAAAAACAAATGTGTTGAGCTCTGGTTCTGCACTGGACCTGGAAGAATTGGCAACATTTTTCCATGTTGATAAACCAAAGGCAAAGAGCCAAGCTAATTAACTAAATACAGACAAGGCAAAACGCCAGGAGAAGAACGTCTTTAGCCAGGGCTTCCCATCCATGAGTTTTGAATGGAGGCAATTATTACATTTAAATGTTCTATTTGGAACAAATAATAGAGAGAAATAATGAGCAATTTAAAATGACTTATAATATTCCACCTCAATGATATTATTACACTGTGTGGTTTACAGAAGGAACATAGAGTTTATTGGAAGAGAATTATCCAATTGAACACACTATTGTGGATTCATACACAAGTTCCCACTCTGATTATGCGCTGGTTAAAATATCCTAATGACCTTTATAACATCTTATGTATGAAGGCACTTTAATTAATGCTAAACATCTGTAAAATTTACAGATGAGATTTCTGTAGTATCTTTCTGAATAACAATGAGACAAAACAAATTGCAAATTAGGGTTCTGGCTAAGTTTGTTGATTATAAAATTTGCCTTCTAATACAATATTCTTACCATGCCTCCTTTTGAGCATCTATTTTTATTAATCCTAGTGAATTTACAGGACAACATTGAAAACTATTTCTACAGAGAAAATATAGTTGATAGTTAACAAAACGTACCACAAGAACTCGTTTTAGTCTTCTGAGCTATAAAAGAGCAAAATCTGGGCAATAACATTTTTCCTGTGGTCTTCTCGGGGCAGTCAAATAGGAAAACATTGTCATACTTTTATATATTTTCGAAGGCTAACACAGAGCCATTTTATAAATTATGCAAGCTGCACCTGCAGCAATAGAAACAGCTGTAGCGTCGAATCGTTTAATGGAATCTAGCTCAGTGGTTTATGAACACAGTTCCTCTGAGAGTTTTGTGGACTGGACATCTCAAAATTAAAGACATAGTTTTTGCATATGCTTCATTTTATCAGCAAAGGAGTCACTAATTACAGCCCAACAGATGAAGGTAAATAAAGACGTATAGCAAAGGCTGGAACAGGTTTCAACAAGCTGCGGGTCTGAAATCAATATTGAACTGGAGGGTATGTTAGAACATGGGAAAACACTGACTTCCAGACCAATGCTCACTTAACGTCGGACACAATCAGCACTCCATCTCACTGCTCAAGCTGGACATGGATCGTTTTATAGCCTATTTTCCAGCACAACACAAGGCCTGGGGAGCAAGCCAGGTTATGACACTGTATAATGCACGCTTCAACAGTTCAAAGCTAGTTAGGTTGCAGTGGATAAATGCCCTTTACAGAAAAAATACAATTACTACCCTGAAGCTTTTGTCTGTCCCAAAATTCGGGATAAAATGATGCCAGAAATTGTTTTGCCTTTTTGCATTATGTTGCTTTTACAATAGGCCCCGTCCTCAGACCATATGCCGTATCAGGGGAGCAGATATAAGCACCAGGTGGCACTTTCAATGAATGGGTACAAAACAGTGCCTGGAACTTTCACAAAAAATAATTTAAAAACATAATAAATAAATGAAAGATTCTGCTTTCAACAAAAAGTCAGTGAACGGAGGTGCCTACGCTTTAAACCCCAGAGGATCAAACGAAATATTATACGAGCTATATTTTCCATTCATTTTCTATGAGGTTTGAAATGTTTCCAACTTTGTCATTAGATGTGTTCAAAGTTAGCTAGCTACTGTTCATGCTAGGTAAATCTTATGTTAGACGATAGTTTACATACGATAGCTTGTAATGCATAAAAAACAGGTCATCAATGGGTTTTGGGACTTTTATGACATGCAGTAACAGAGATCTTCTGTCTAGAGATACATAAACAAAGATATCTTTGAGCTTAGGTACACAATTTACATTCAAAGACAACTTCTCAATACGCTAGTCTTTTAATATAACGTGCACATTAGATAAGACCAATTATTTATATGACCTTTTCTTCCTGTTGCCTCGCCTCAGGGTTAAAACAGTGGGTGGAATTTATAGAACTACACAATTATAACCTGCATCCATCAACCTGCCAATTGTTGGTGCTGTAATATAGTGAACCTATCTGTTCCAGACAAGACATACAGAGACCAGCTTTACATTGAACTCTAGGGAATGACCAAACGAAAGGAGAAAAGAGAGAAAGAGAGAGAGAGAGAGATTTTAAGGTAAGAATCTAGCACTGTTGTACATCCCAACAGGACATCTGCAATACATTCTCTGGCACAACAGAAAACAGAAAGACAGAAACTAGCAGGCACTTCTAATTTATTTCACCATGGGGTTTTACAGAACAAAAATTCTTACAGTCCATAGGCAGAGTAAAATTCAGGCCACAAAGCTTAGCTTTACAAAAACACTACACAGAAGAAAAGTGGAATTTGACATAAAAATATATAACATGGTTATTTTGAGAAGAAACACACAGGCCCTTGGTGTAGCACAGAGATAATCATAAAATAGATGTTCATATAATAACAATGCCCTTCCATCCGATTCCTAAGGGCTCTATAAAGCCCCCGCCATATTAACTGACAGGCCATCTTCAATATCACTTGGTTATAGAACAAAATTGTTGGTTCAGGATGGAGGCTCATCCATCATAGCATGATAGCCTAGATTCAAGAAACATCTCAATGAATAAATCCAAACCCTTCTTCAACAAGTGCAATCGGTCACAACTGAACGACTTCCTGAGAAACCTAATAGATCAAAGAGGAGAATAAGGGACGCCGACACCGCCAGAGACGAACCATCAGCTACATTCATTCATTCAACAACTACAAGATTTTAAAGTTGTCATCCAATTCCTACTTCACTGAGTGAACGGATGTTAGCTGCAGCAGAAAGGATGAAACAGGTCATAATTCAGCTTTATGGTTCACAGGCATTTTTGTTTCTGTGGTTTGTTACAGTAGGTTTGAACAGGGAGAGTTTGATCATACGTTATTCAAAAGGACAGCACATAGACTGGGTAAATCCTTCACCCTTACAACATACTGGAGAGCTTGTTGCAGAGCTAATCACACTGTTGGTTTTGTCATCAAGTGCATAGCTACACAGTGACTTAATGTCTTTGGATCATTATTCTCATAAACTTCCAATGGAGTCTTGGGATCCAAGCATAAGGTTGGGAGTTTCATTATAGCATCTCCTGTTGGTGGAATTTGTCTAAATGTGATTGTGTCCTTAAAATGTTTCTTTTCAATGCTGAAAACAGGATGTTTTGTTTTCTAATTTTGTTTCTTAATTACAATAGTGTCACAAATATTTAGCCACACCATTATAAAACAAAAGAATGAAACACAAACACTGAAAACAAAGGTAACTCTAATATTACATTGTGCTTGTCAGCATACCCACAAAGCGACCCGTGTCATTGTGAATGAATGATTAACCAGCCTGTATCCAACTTATTAAAGTGTGTAATAATGAAGACAATGTCTCTGCAGCAGATAGAAACACAAGCAACACTGACACATTTCCTTAGAGAATTCAGCACATGCTTCATTTACTGCGTCTCAAATGACAATCTGTCATTTGGCATTCAGGTGACACAAGGGCTGCTAAATGAAATCAAACTGCAAGGCTTTGGTTTAGATGTCTTTTCTCTTACTGCCACCGTTTAAATGTCATTGTCTTTTAATGCAGTCGACTACATTTATTAAAAAAGCATTTTCTTACTAGGTAAGTCTGTAGAAAAACTGGAGTTTGACGTAACATGGAGCAAACGCGAGAAAGGACTTAGTTTATTTACTTATTTTTACATCTGGGCTTGTATGTAAAAACGCTTTATCAAGCAAAAACGAAACTATTAGCGGAGTTTGCCGACATTATTTGCCTAACGACCAGATGGAGGATCGCAAACTGGGGTCTCCGCACCACAATAAATCAGCAAACATCTGTCACAACCTCTGGGTGGGAAAAAAATGGATGGAAAAGTGGGAGAAAGAGGCAGAATGGAAACATTCCCGCTGTCATCGTCCCATGCACCCGTCACACACTAGATACAGAGGAATACATGTAATAAATGTGACAGCTAGATTGAACGATAGACAAACGACAAGAGAGGAAGAGACAGAGAGAAACGCAGATCTGAGAAAAAAAAAAGAAAGGTACCCTGGGAGACAATGTACAAGATGGCAAAGTCACGAAACCAGAGTACAAACTCCTCTGAGGCATCAGAAAAGTTCTTGGGAAAGATGAAACAATAATAAAGGCCCAGAGCTCAGCTGACTGCAAGAGTTCACCATCACAACTCAGTCACTAGAATAGAAAATACGTAAATCGTCAATCTACAGCATCGATATCTGCTAAACATGTAAAAACCACGCGGTCAGTCCCGTTACATCCTGTTACGGTTCGTTATGTAAGATTGAACGCCATCCACAACCAATCACAGCCATTACTGAGACGAGCCCCTTTCAGAACCAATCACGAGGAACCAGCTGCCCGGGTATTTATCACACGCACCTGCAAACGCCTTCACCTCCGGTTTTGTTTGCAGGAAAGAAATGCTTATAATTTCCATGTTCTTTCCCATAAGTCGAGTCCCCTTAACAGTTTACATGTGGGATTATGAACCCCTGATCACCGACTGGATCTCCTGCTTGGTGTGTGCCGCCATTTTGTTCACCTGATCGCCCCCCACCACCTACGGCACCTATAAGGACATTGTGCGTCAGTATGTTGTACCGTCTCGTTGTTTAAATCATAGTTGTTAAAACCACTAAGATTAAAAACATAATTAAACGCACCGTATGGTGTTATTTATAACAGAAAAAATGGATAAAAAGTGTTTATCTAATGGAAATGGAAATGCCTGTTAAGTTTATAAATCTTTGATAGTATTTTAAAGAGGTGTACAAAATTTACATTAAGCTACATAATAAATTAATAGTCTTCATTTATTACGTTTATTATCTCAGTCTTAAAAAGATCATATTTTTCTAATTGATTTCAGGAAGTGATTCTTCACTAGCCAATCAGATGCTGTACAACTGAAATTTCTCAGTAAGCCCATGTGCACTCACTCACTCACACAAACACACATACACTCACACAAACACACATACACTCACACAAACACACATACACTCACACCACACATACACTCACACAAACACACATACACTCACACAAACACACATACACTCACACAAACACACATACACTCACACAAACACACGCTTGTGAAAAAAGAACCAATTATTTCCTGCAAATTATTTAATTTACTGCATGGCTTCACTCTGATGTTTTTCTCCCACTTTTGGGCATATTTTGGAAGCAGTGTGTTGACCCTTTGGTGTCACGTTTCCTAATGAAATGTATTTTTGAACTTGAGTGTGGTGTTGATTAATTCACAAAGCCCACTGAACTGTGCATCGCTAAAGGTGTTGACTTTTTTTTAAATAGAATAGTACGAAAAAAAACCTATTGCCTTGAGAATTTCTCTAAAATAGCTGACCTGAATATCGCACCTGTTTCTGTGACATCACCAGATGTTCAAATGGCAAAACAAAATTAAGTTTTGTTTAGCCAGTCAGAATTTTGCCAGTTACCTGGGTGCTTGTTACCTGTCAATTAGTTTATAGGAAACACAAAGCCAACAGTGGTGATGCATGAACGCTGCTTTGTTAGCATAGCACATGTAGGCCAGTGTAAAGCTGAGATCGCTGTTTGGGTGTATTTGACTTTTGAAATGACATTCTGCTGCGCTGCTTGATTTTGCCAAGTAAGAAATGTTCCTGGGTCAACACAGTTTGCTGACTCTGGTACAACAGTTCTGTATATAATCTCTATACCGTAAACCTAAATGTAATTTTTGGTATAAATCAGAGGTATGAGTGATATGTAGGCTTAATAAGCCTAAATCTCACAGTAACTTCAAATCTTATCCCTGGTTGGTTGGAACATTGTCCCAGTATTTGTGGGTAAGTTATACTTTGTGTTTAACAACACCTCAGTAAATTATTTAGTTGTTAGATTAAAGGCGAAGAAATGCTTTCAGATTGCTTTCGGTTGAAACTAAACTAGAAGTACAACTAAAAACACAATGTGTCTGTAACAAAAATATTTGTCTCATTTGTCATTTATAATTGTTTTTACTGATAATGTAAATTTCTTATGCCTTAAAATGTATGCCTTTTTATACATTGTGGCGAGGACTGTATCTGTGTATAATGTGTGTAAAATGTGTAACAGTTTTTGCTAAATGTATTTAGCAAAAACTGTTAATTGGGTACATGGCCAGCTCTGCTGCTAGATTGAATGAATGCATAGCTGAATAAATGCTTGGGTCTATTGAGAGCAATGGAAACAATTTTAAAGCTAACCTCTTTAAATTATCTAATTTATTTTTATTATTTTTCTGCTTTGTAAAACTGGTGTTGAGGTAACTGTTGTATATAAAACAAAATCCTTTACAGTGAATTTCTTTTTTTTTGTTTAGCATTATTTACATTGGTAATAATTCTCTGTTTATATGGTCAGGGCTACAAAAGTTTGTTCAGGGGAAACTTTATGTGCAAATGAGTAAACTACTGTGCAAAATTTTGATTTACCTCAGGGCACAGGACCTAAATTTGCTTTTTGCGCTCATCAAAAATGCAAAGGTAAGCTTTTTACTTTTTCTCACTTGCTAAGGTAGGTGAAGCCATTTATCTTTTATGTTAAAACTGTGTGTTAACTCAATCGTTTGATGCTGTAGAACTTTCTCTGTTACATAATGGAAGACATCAGCGAATAAGAACGATCATGAAACATTTAGAATGTTTTAGACAGCTCATGCAAATAATTGTTTTCTTTGTATATTTTGCTGCCTGATTTGCACTCTTCTCATCTTTTATCTAAACCAGGTCACTCAAATCCAAAGGCAAGCAACTGTACAGTAAACATTTAGAAAAAAGTCAGTACTTAGTCTCTGTCAAATGATACTCTAGTCTAATAAATAAGTTAAAGCTTTGTTGTATAATGGAGGGGATGAAATCTGACGCTTCATCTGATCTTGTGCTGGGTATCGAACCGAACCGTGAGGCAGTAGCAGGCAGTGACATTGACTTTACCAATAAGTTTTACAGGATGGAGAGCATCAAAAATGAGACCTCCTGGGATTTCCAAGTTTTACCACTTTGTAAGGATGGAGAGGAAACAAACCTGTGAAGGACAGGACTTCCCAAGGGGGGTTACCTAATTTTCCATTTCAGAGGTTTCTTCTTGGAAAATATCCTTCATGTACAAATGAGATTGGACATAAACTGAATAGACCCTGCAGTAAAGACCCAATACTGCTCTACAGAGGGTCCATCAGCTCTAGTGAGAGTTACAGTCCTCTGTAACCTCTGATGAGCAGCGCTACAGCACATCGCTAAGCAGCAAGAAAACCTTTTTGTACTGGTGAACAGCGAGTCGCTCGGCTCCTTTGGGATGTTGAAAATGGGCTGAGAGGTGGTCACAAAAGCTCAAAGGAAATCTGGGAGACCTGCAGTCCAAACAGGAGCAAAGGAAACAGAAACAATTTGACAAAAAGGTGTGGGCTGTGCCTTCATCAGAGAGTGGTGCACTTGTTAGCGCCTTAGTCTCGGTGCAAAACTGGTGGCTGCCACTGAGAAAAGAACTCCATGGATCTACACCTGCCCCCAAAACAAGGTGACAACATAGAATCAGGTATGAATCCAAACCAATTACAATTCTATATGAACTAAAAGCTTTAAAATGCTAACATAAAAGAATACAGGCATCTGTACAGTGTATTAAATATAGTTTAAAAATAATAAATGCTGAGTTATGCAAATGAAACTGTTTGAAGTCACCTGACTAAATGTAAGTAATGGTAAAGAATTCTAAGTGTTTGTGTAAGCTTGTGCTCTTGTATGCTTTTCAGCAACTAACATTTTGTTGGACCAGATAGTTAATAAACATCCAACCAGTCTCATCCTTCAGTATTGTTTAAGAGCAACGGTTAAGCCTCATGATGTGTTTGAAAGAATGCCCAGTGTGTAGAAGGCTGTTATCAAATCACAAAGTGGCTCCCACATAATTCCCTTATTCCATTTGTGTTGTTTCTGTGTTTTGACTTGGCTATTATTCCAAAATTTGGAAAACGGTAATGATAGAAAATAAGTAGTTATGTCCAGACTGTTGAGTAGTACTGTATGTATTGGACTGCCTATTTTGTATCATCAAAACAACATTATTTTCTTTCTTTTTTGAAAGCATGGTGTTGTTAGGAACTGATATTGGAGAAACTCTGGCATTGCTTGAACTGCTATACATTAAAAATGGCTGAAATGTCAAAATAAACCCATTATTCACAGCGTTCCCAGATATATTATGTAAACATTACAACCCCTGTTTCAAAGGATAAAGTGTTTTTCCAGTTAGTGCTCCCAGGAATGTGCTCCCAGTTTCAGCCGCCTGCGGTTGTGTGTTCTGTATTTGTTATTCCTGTATACCAGTTGCACTGCCTCAGGAAAAAATTACCTCAACTGTTATTCCACTGTGCCAGTCTGTGCAGATATGATGTGGCCTTTAGTCCTTGTATTTGTAATTGTATTAATTACCCTTAACCTGTGAACATGTGGTGGAATCAGGTAATGACGAACTCTGGATGACATTTGGCAACTTGTTGGTAGATGATATAGTGACAATCTTCAAATACAGTTTTCCAGTTTTAACCACTGGCTATATGTGTTTGTCCTTCAGAAATGCATACATTCAAACCGAGTCAGGTGGTGCAAAATCAATACCAAAAGAAACAAAGAGATGGATAAACTGGTCTAGTCATGAATAGAGTGGGTTAAATTTAAAAAATTAACCCAAACAACAGATACAATACAAATGTAGCGAGAGATTGAACAGATCAGATAATGTAAAGATTAAGCGTTTTCAAATGCTGATGAAAGCAGAGATTTGCTTGTATCGCATCAAAGTATTAAGCTTCTGCTTAAAGTCTCTTCGTCCTGCAGATGGTCGCATCTGCAAAGCATAAAAGTCCAAAAATATCGAGATGAAGGATCAGTAGAAATTTGTTTTGAGTCTCGGCATCTAAGTGTGTTGATCTGGCCTTCCAGCAGATTAACTGATCAAGTGACTAAGCCTTAGACTTTAAAGTATTTGACTGCACTTTTCTGACTACTGAAGCTCATAGAAAATCTGTGAACATGTCTGGAAGACATCTTTACACATTTTAGCCTCAGCAAACTTTTAATGTCTTTTGAATTGAGGATTCAAGTTCACCAGCCAAACATTCGGGCTTGCCTACTTTTTATAATGACTATTTTCCACATTTTTGAATAATAGTGTAGTCATCAAAACCTTTTTCCTTTTTTAAGCATTCTTAGTTTCCTGAGGTGCATCTTGGGAAGTCTTATAAACAGCCTTAAACGTTAACAACCGGGTTTTCTGTTTCCCATTTAATCAAATTCATTTTTGAATTGCTTTTGTAATAAATTCATACAGAGACAAATTGTATTTGTGTATAGAACCAAATTATCCAGTGAGCCTATGGATCAAAGGCCTTGGAGAAACATTTAGTGTGTTATATTTGATTCTCTCTGAACTAAAAAAAGAGAGCATTTCACTTTAAACGCTTTTGTGATTACCTGCTGTTACATTTTAACTAGGAGTAGATTTACATGGAGGTTACAGAACTGACCTCCATATTATACTGGGCATTAATCAACATTACAGTCATAATCAAACCCCTTTAAGTCAAAGCAGGGATATTGTCTGACACAAACAGGCAGCCTATCAGATAGTCTGTGTCCCCTCTTTGTACCTCCCCTGCTGTCATTGCTGTCTGGTGATGTGTTTATGTGTTTTTTTTTCCTCACTCATCTGTAATGCAGCCGCCCCATTCCCCGTGAATGTGAACAGTGTATTCACCATCACAATGAGCTATAGAACAAAGGCAGCGCTCCACAGACCACATACTGTTCTCAACTGAACAGTAACGTAGTTCATAGGGAATAGCCAGTGACATGCTCAATATCATGTTACCAGCACCGTGTTTGAAATGGTGTGTTAATCCAATATGAGAGCAAAATGGATTTACTGGTCAAACATAATATGGTTGATAGAGCAAAAATGACTAACTTTTAATATGTTGGGTGGTTTTTCTAGACAGCAATTGAACAGGAGAACAGGTAGAGAGTTGGCTATAAATATTGGAGCAAATTAAGGGCCAGCTAAACAAAACAGACAAACGTAATGACAAAACTGACAAAACTGAATTACTAATTAAAAAGGAAACTAGATGAGAAATGTAGACATAACAATCTTTTCACATTTCAAAGCTTTTCACCTTTTTCTTCTGAAAATAGCTCCAATAATATCATTTTTCTTCAAGAACATGAGCAGAGATCAAAATAACATCTCAAACTGTGCATAGATTTGCCAAGATACCAATTTTTGCTATTCAAAGAGATTTTGATATGAGCTCAAATGTCTTTCAAAACTTAGCTGAGCTAAGCTGTTATCTGCTTACATATTATAGTCATACTGTCAACAGTTGACACGTGTCTTCCAGTTTTCCAGTACATAGTTGAGAATCAAACCCACAACCTTTGTGCTGCTAACATAATGCTCTACCGACTGAGTTACAGGAACGTGTGTTTGTGTGTAAATGCATACATGTTAGAATGTTTTATTAAACATGTTAGTGTGTAAAGAATGCTGCATACAAAATTATAAACATTATTCCATAATCACTGTATCAAATTCTAAAATTTCTATAATTCTACAGAAAGCTATGAAAACGGTTATTAATTTCCTAAATTCGTGACACAGATGCACAGAAACAACCTGGCAGTCTCGCATCACAAGTGATTTTTTCCCACAGATGCAACCTCTCGAATCTTTCCCTGTTTTCCATATGAATCCACAGATCAGGCCAAAAGCTGCGACTGTTCGGCCCCCTCTGATGATTCCAATCAGTCGACGAAAAGCAGCCCATCCAACACTGCCCAGCTCTTCAGACGGATCAGCTGTTAGTCCAATTCCCCTCTCTGGTTAAAGACAGATAAAGCAGAACCAGCAGAAAACAAAGGCAACAAATGCATAATTTTATGTTTTACAGAAAGTGTTTCACGGTTTCCTTCCTTTTTTCCTACAGGGTGTTTTGGTGGTGGGACTTTAGCGCAGGAGAATAAGAGAATGAGTTTTGTTTCAGCATCTGGGTTGCGAAAATGAAGGAATATTGGGCATACAGCAGTGTGGTTTGCATAGTCATGTAGTTTGCATGGGTGTTTGTTTAAAATACTTGACCTCAATGTACCCTGTGATCACATGCATATCCGGCAATGAATGTATGAGCGTTAGAGACTAATTTAGAAGTTATTCCCAACTAATTATTACATTCAGATTGACCCTAGATAAAGACAAATACTCTTTGAATGACTTTACAATGTCTGCTTTGGCAGCAGTCGTTGGTGGCAGATCTAAGTGCAATCTGCCGTACACTGTGAAAAAGAATGCCAAATGTTTTGCTATTGAATGAATAAATAATGACAGGTGTTGTGGCAACCACAGTGCTAACACGATAAGAGAAATGTTGAATTTTAAAAGGCATTTTAGAAATCAGAAATTGTGATAGAAGTTATAAAGCTACGCCACTGGCGAACAATGACAAAACTGGAGTAACAAGTTTAGGACACGTGATACCCTGGCTTGGAGTAATGTGGTCACAGGATAATAGTGGCCGCTTATGAATAATTGAATTTAAGGTAGGCAGTTGGGAGTTGGTCACATTACTGGAAAAGAAAAGCCTCTGTGTTTGCATTTGTGTGCGCGTCTGCTGCGTCAAAGACGTAATTTGTGTGCGGCGATGCGTCAGACAGCATTTTAAAGTTAGTCTCGCGTTTGAATAGTAAGGTGCTTTGGTGCACCGCGAGCTTGTTTCAAAGTAGACATTTTATGAAATGATGGATAACATAACTATGGTTGACCACTTAAAAGTATTCGCTTTTCCCACAGTTATAAGAGACATGCGTTGTAATTTGCGGCTCAGAGGTTGGAGATGCCCTTACCAGTCGTCACCCAATATTTATGAGGTAAGACTATATTACGTTTAAAAGGTGTTTGTTGTGATTTTGTATGTGACTTCAATTTAATTCATATGTAACGTCGCTGTTCCTTCTGCACAATTTATATAATTAATATGCATAAGTATATTTTGCAAGCGTACATTTTGCTTACATTGACTTACTTATACATTGTGTACCTATTTACTTTTAGTTAGAATACAAGTTAAGAATTAAGAATACAATAGCAAGACAAGCCCTAACCAAATAAACAAATGAAGTATTGCGGCGTGTTTTCAGCAGTGATGTATTGGAAATAGAGCTAAGATGCCAGCTGGGTAAATGAATAAATACCCCAGACACATCTGTTTATTTTCTTACTTTGGGTTTCTGTTAAGAGTGCCTTTGCGGAAAATTTAATAAATTATTTATTGATCTGTGATTTGCCAAAGTAAATTTGCAAAGGTTTTATCAGTGTAATGTTTATCAGTTGATGTAAATACATATGTATGCATAATTTCATATTGCCCTTGCACTTTTGCTGCCTTGTGATTTCATCATGAAGTGTGTGAACACCTGACCTGTTTTGTCTGTCCTTTGCCTCTGGGTGACATTCATATTCAGAAAGGGGTAATAAAGGACCTCAAATGTCTTGATTTAGGGCACTTTTAGAGCTTGGTTGTAGCCCTTAAGCTCTGTTGAAAGGCATGATGTAGATGATACTAGTTTTTCATTGTAAGGTCATTTTTTTTTGTTTACTCTGAATATTGCACAACAATGTTTCCAGTAGAAAGTTGCTGATTTCGCTTAACTTGTATTTGTCCCAGAATATACCTTTAAATATTTAGTGCAGGTTTGGGGTGAAAAGTTTGCTGTGCTTGTTAAAGCTGGTCACTTACACAAAAGGTCTTCTTCATTTCACAGGCAGTGGATAATGAGTATTCCTGGTACCTTCACCAAAATGCCACAACAACATGGAGGAGTCTAAGAACTAGGTGGGAGGTCCCATTCAGAGAAAGGAGAACATCTTTTTCTTCATCTTCTTTCCAGTTTTATGATGAACCATGGAGATCAAGAACTGTCACACCTAGTCCTGGTTTATTCCTGAGACGGACACGCAGTGTCCCCGAATCCCTCCATTGTTTAAACAGCCCCTCATTAAAATCTAGATTTTACTCAATCACCAGTTCTGCCCGGAGTTTGTCTCCAAACAGGGATCATATGGTTTATTCAAGCTCTAGAGTTAGCCCTGTGAACCTGCGCAGTAAACCCCCCACAGTCATGGCCTACAGTAAAAATAAAACCCTACAAGCCAAGACAGGTGCCACTGAGGTCCCTCCTAGATGCAAGGCAGTGGTGGTGACAGTGACTGAATACACAGACCATCATTCCATTAGTGAAAAAACTAGAACGTTCCAAGCTCCACCAGTGGGAAGGGCTGTCGGTCAGACAGAACAGACAGATTCTTCATCCTTCTCAAAGATTCCTGCTAGACTCTACCGCTCCTCTGTCCACGTGGAGGTTCTACCATCCCAGATGTCCAGATCTACTCTGTTTTTAGAGAAATCCCTCTCAATCCCTCTTGGACAGCCACAAAAAGACAGTGGGACTTTGCATAGATCTACTCTCTCTCTTTCCGTTGGAAGAAGAAAATCTTCCAGTCAGACTTCTGAAAGATCTGGGATAATAATTCAGCCTGAAAGGTCCTACAGTGACTGGGACATAGCCAGCATTGGCACGGATGGAAAAGAAAAGCTGTCCAAACACCTAATGGATATTCCCACCTTTCCTGGTAGTGCCTTTGGGAAAAACACTAGCTCTGCCTCCAACACACAGTATTCCACTTTAACATCATTGCCATTCAGAACAAGGTGCCACTCATCTTCTTCTGCCTTCAGACTGGATGGAAAGGCTAATGATGTCTTAGGGCCTTTGCAGGGCAATCTAAGAACCAGACAAGCGTTCAGCAAGCGTTCAGGTAAATACATCACCTGCCTGCTCCTCACTAGCTATGCAAATGTATCATTCTGTCTCTTTCATTTTCTCTCCCTTTTCTCTGTCATTCGTTCTGTGTTGTTTTTGCTGTAATACTTTGCCTGTTATGGATACACTGTGTAACATTCTAGGCTCTGCAGTTTCATTGAAGATCTCCTCTAACTGAACACCCTGGTTGGAGACTCATGCATTGGTAATGAGATGTCCTCCCTTTAAGCTTCTTTATAAAATGAGAATGTACCGTCCAAACAAGGGACTTTGTCCAAACAAGGCTTTTGAAAGACCTTATCAAGCTACCAGGGACGTTTTACTTTTGGGGGACATTAGATTGGCACGGCAACTTAAAAGATGCAATTAGATGCTGGCATGAAAAGGCCCACTGGCACAAAATGGCAGAGTAAGTTTAATCTGGCGCAGTTGGTCTGATACACTTTGAGAGTCTAAAATCTAAAAAGGAAGGAAATCTGTAATTAGGAAGTTAGCTGCAAGGCAGGATTTAGGATTTTAACAGTGAGAGTCCTGATCCAGGAATAATAAGATGCCACTTGAGGAAAGCAGAATAGAGGATCAGAGGGTTATCAGGGTTTGGTATGGAGATGATTGTGGTATTTTGTGGTAGTTTACATTTCTGTGCACAGTCAAAGATAAATTATGCTGGAAGTCAGTGGGGCCAGTTCCTCTAGGCTTCTTACAGCCGGGGTCTCAAGCTAAGGTCTGCTATGACCTGACACTGAGAAACAAATCTTCAATGTGTCTAACAGACAAACAGCGCCTGTATGCGTGTTGGTGACTGTTGGCACGACATTGTTTGTTAAATGAAAAATGCTGACTGTTTCAAGCACCTCTTTTTGAATGTGTCATGGCAGCTTTGATGTAATTTTTAAAAACATTTGCCTTAAAAGGCATATGGATGCTTCTGGGTACTTTAGTCACAAAAGCTAAAATGCAAGAATTCTATTGCATTATTTAAGCAAGTCTAGCCACGTTGAATCTTCAGTCAAATATAGTTAGACTATTTCAGTTGCTGTGCAAAATCACTTCTCCTCACACAAATATGCTAGCAGAGGGGTATTCACTTAAATTGTGAACATGTTATGCTATATTAAACTATATTTATTGACAGTTTACTTTTTTCAACACTGTATCTGTTTGAAACAAGCAAATACTGTAACTCTTGTAAACAGATGTGCTTACAGTATTTTTGTGCTGTATTTAAAAATATGGACACTTGGTCTTGATATTTTGTTATATTAGACAGTCATGCTGTGCTGCCCTCATTTCAATTTGGCAGCCACTGTACAAGTCACCTTTGCAAAACATGAAGGTGATAATATGAAAAGCTATAGCTATAGTAATTCTAGTAATTATTTCTGGCAAATTTATTCAGGCATAGAATGTCACAATTATGAGAAATGATGAAAGAATTTTCAGGCACAGTTGCAGAACACAACAGCACTACTGTGCTACAGATACTATTAGTTCTGTTTGTATTCTCTCTAATTCTTTAGCAAAAACAGTTTGTGGCCTGACCAGAGGGGTGCCCCGAATTGGCTGGTACCCCAGGGGCCTCGTAGGACCAAAATCCGTCCTTGTGCACACCACTCAAGATTAGAGTACTAGAGGAACAGTGTGTGCACAGTCGAGCAGACACAGTTTTTAAAGAGGGAGAGAAAGCAAGGGAGAGAGAGCTATTGAAAAGAAAATTGATATAAGAAGATTAAAACTCATCCTGAGATGATGCATCATTGACTCCGCATTACCTGCCACCTAAAGTCTCAGTTTCCTGGTCCCCTATTGCGGCTCTCAGGGCGCATTCTACAGCTAAACAAATTTCCCCATGACGAGTCAGAGAATAATATTGTCTCTGCAGCCGCTCATCTGCATGTGTTCTGCAAGGCATGCGATGGTGCAGCTGCATGACTGGGCGGTAGTAAACGAACACCAGGTAGTGCTGCAGTGAGGTCACAGAAGGGCACTTATGCAACTCTTTGATTATTTATATAGCTGTCTGTTACTGCGCTTTTGCAACACCCTGTATTTCTCCATGTCTTTTATCAGCATATTTTCTCTCTCATGGATTTTATTGTGTTTTAGTGAAGAGTTTGTGTTTGTAAAGAGTAACTTTGTTTTATTGTAGAGCCCGTTTTAAGTGAGGCTGTGGACTCCATCTCATCTACAGTCAGGGAGAAAAATCTTGGACACAGACATATTGCTGCTGACCCTGAGGTTCCAGAGGCAAATGCTTTAGGCAAACACTTTAGTAAGTACAGTATAACATTTATTCAACGTAAAATCGGCATCAATCCTGCTTGTTCTATTAAATGTCTCTGATCTTATTGTGCTTGGAAGAAAATGCAAGTTGTATTTGTATGCTAAAACGCCCTGTACTGTTGCTAGAGGTTGCGAGTGGTTGCCACACTGTTGCTGTGCAGATGCGAAGGTGATAGGAGTGTTTTCTGTGTTTCTTATACTAATAGGGTGTTCTGGATTGTCTGTAGGCTGTTGCTAGGTGGTTGCTAAGATGTTTTGGGTGGTTGCTTGCTAGCCCAATTCAAAACAGCCCACCCTTAGGTCTTTCAAATAATGTTCAGGGGAATTTTGTTACCCTGTTTATTGTCTGACAGGCAAAGTTATATTTTTGATCATTTAGAACAGTAAATATTGTTTTTTGCTGAATTCTTTTTTTAAACACTTTATTAATGTTTTATGAGTTATTTAGAATAAGATCTGAATGCCTTTTGTGGACAGTTCACTTGCTGTTGGGCTTCATACGCCTTGCAGAATGTGTAAGAAGTTAATAATTAAAGAGGGAGCATAAAAACTGGCCATGAACAAGCCATTTCACATAGATGTTTTCATGTATTCAACTTCAACAAAATTGACAAATTAATTTTGTTTAAAGATTTTTCATTTAGTAATGCCCTTCAGATAACATTCACGTTTCCCTGAACTTAAAATAATAACCCTGATTAACTTGTAAAATGGATCCTATTATCATTTGCTAATAAACTGGGTTAATTTGGTAAAATCCAGTTTTTGCTGGGGCAAATGTAAACATCTGTTAAATAAAATGCATTTCTCATGGCAATACTGATTAAAACCTAAAGAATAGACCTTGTGCTGCGTTACATGTTCAGGTAAATTTGTGAAATAGCACGTTTGCATGCTAAGGCATTAAGCTAGCATCATTATTTATCTGCACAGGAGTCCCTCAGGTGCATGTTAGAGCCCTTTGCGAGGTCACAAAAGTTCCCCACACTGCTGAGAAAGTCAAAGTTACTGATTAATTGCACCTGTGCATCCAGCCCTGACCAGCAGGATGATAGTCCCCAGTCACTTAGCTTAAGGGTACGGTTTTATATTCACAATATCCATATAGTCCATTAACAGCACAGATTACTGTAACATTAGTCATCATAAGATCGGTGGTTCGCAACCGGTGGGTCGTCACAAAAATTGTTGCAGGTCTATTATGACAAAGACAGCAGGGAATAAACAATGGTAAATGCATAATAATAAAATGCAATTAACCATTTAATTGTGCAGTTAGGATGGCAAACAAACCAGCTTTTAAAGGGAAGAAGCTGCTCTTATTTTTTTTATTACTAATGTTAAAGACTATTTAAACTCTACATTAATATGGTACATCAATTTGGTAATTTCATCAGTCGCTTTATAATAGAAGTAAGGCAGATGACAGTTGATTTGCCCTCATCCTCACAAAACAAGAACGAAGTTTATGCAAAGCGCAAACAAATAGAGTCAGGCTGAATTAGTACATTTTAAAATGCTAATTACCTCCAACTTGGATAAACATGGTTTGTGTTGGTCACAGTTTGTTTTGTGTGATGATTATTGGCACAGAATAAAACCATTAGAATTTAAAACATTTATAAACAGAATGGTCAATATTTGGTCAATGGTTACTTCAAAATTGTGCATTTTAGGGCCTGTAAAGTTCATGGTAATATAAACAAATGTCAGTTTTTGATTTTAAGGACATATTTGTTTGGTAAATAATGTCCAGTGTACAAACTAAATCTTGAAACCAAACTGAAAACAAAGGGTGTATGGAGGAGCACTTTAAAGACCACTTGCATTGTTGTGCCCTTATTGTTATTAAACACTACAGCATTTTACTGTGCCACAAATAATTTCTCCTTATCTGAACGCATGTAGGAGGCTCTCGAGCTGTTTCGTCCAGATTTCATTTGCCAATACCAGAAACGAATGTGGCGATTGGAACGGAGGGCCAGGAAGAGGCGGAGCTTACAAACAACTAAACCGCCATGGGGGAGGAAGCAGCCAACTATAGGCGGAGCTGCACCAAGCCACACCCACTTAGTGGTAAGATACTTTATTTTCATTAAGATACTTGGTGCAGTTGATGGGGCTATAGTGCAGTTCTGGCTCTGCAGCAATGCAGTCACAGTATTGCAGCTGTTGAAGCCCAGATATCAGGTATCAACGGGAACAATAAACAATGGATTGTTACAATTGCGTCAATGCGGCGAAATGTGTCAGCGTTGCGTATAAGGTCATCATCTGAGGATGGTCGTAGCAAGCATACAGTTTCAGGGCAAACACTGCAGCAGGGCACATTACTGATGCAGTCACACAGGGATGTAGTGCCTAATGCATACTTGAGTGCTGCAGTGAAACCTTTGGTGCATCAAAACATCAGTAATATCTGAACAACACTTGAGGTGGTGCAGACATATGGAAAGCTAACAGATACAATCAAGATCCCTGCATATTTCTTCACTGCCCTGTTGAGAATGAAGGATGCATCTTAAGTAAATAAGCTATTTGGTACCAGGACAGCTGACTCATGCCCCCTATTGGACCTAATATGGGTTACAAAAATCTCATGTTCTTATGAGCTAATGTTGTGACAGCTTATGAACAAGTTCTTAAAGACATGGTTTAAAAGGATGTTTAAGGATTTAAGGGCATGAAGTTAAGCAACTACTCAATTAAACCTCAGATAATGTGATGATCTTTTGTAAATGCAACCGAGGTAAAAAATAAAAAAGCTGAAATTAGATATTAGGCTTTTGTAATGACCTTTTCATTTTTATTCTTGCTCTGCTGAATGTGTTTTGTAGATAACCTTTTCAAACCCAGAGTCATCTCAGGCAAAGAGATGCATTGGAGATCCAGGCTTATAGTTTTCAAGAGAAACACACACACACACACACTTACAACATCACACATGCACATAATAAGACCCCAACTCTTATCAGCACAACAACACAACTCGGCCCCTTCTCATAAGGACAGTGTTTTATGGTGCCTGTCTTCTGGAATAAAAATCCATCTAATCAGATGAAATATGATAGAAGCATTTATACTGACTTGCAGGCCAGAATTCTCAGTATGTTTCTGTGTCTGTATTTTTGTGACAATCTTTACTAAGTTTGATTTACACTTTCATATGTGCTTGCAGGATTTATAGACTCCCTGAAGTGACCAAGAAGGACGAGAAGAAGACTGATGTCTAACTTCAGTCAGTCTTCAAGTCAGTTTTCAGTTACATACACTTTCTATTTACCAGGGTAAATGTGAATTAGTCATTCTTATGCAACAGGTTGCAATACACTCATCCATGTGGTTTAATGTTTTATAAGCTTAAGTGTCTGTTTCTCTGGTAATGTTCTGCTTGGCTTTGAATAGAAAGTCCTGAGACAGTTTGATCATGCCCAAATCTGGCCAGTTGTGCATTACGGGTCACACAGGAGCAGGGGTTGCAGCTGTAAGGCCTTTTGTCCTGTAAGCTTGATTAAGCTCAGTGAAGGCACAGCTGTTGATTGTACTATGATTGTGGAAACCATTCAAAGTGAGTTCTGAAATACTTGAAAAACCAACTGGTGCAGAACAAATTGGAACTTTATGAGGACACTCTCTGTTCTCGGTTGGGAGCAGAACAGTCAAAAAACTGTCTTCTGTCAAGATCTAGATTTGCAGTTACCTCAGGAGAATCAAATTAAAATAAGGATACAATTAAAGAAGGTCTGGTTTGGTGACAGAAATTGGTGACACCAAATTACCAGAAATGTGTCATTAATTAAGAACTACCTGCATTAGTATGTTGAATAACAACCATGAATGCAATATTAAGTTTTTTATTTTCATGAAAAAAACTAAAGAATTTTAGTTTGCTGCCCCCGATCCTTCCAAAGCAGACAATCACAAATATCTCTAAAGTGACCTTTAAGGACCCCACAGGTAAAACACACTTGAGGCTTTTGTCTCATAATGCATTTTGCCAGAACTGTCAGGCCAAATGAACCAGCGGAAATGAAAGGCGGTCTGGTCTGTGAAAACCTTCCCCCCGGTCACAAACAGCAGGTGCTGTGTGGTGCCAGACTGCCTGATCTCACCTTGGTGAACTTTCTGCCTCCATGCTGAGGTGTCAGGCGAGATAGAGGCTCATGAGGGCGATTCATGCTGATAGTCTGAACACAACAGTTGTACACAGCAGTTTTAAATTGACAACCATTACATTTAAAAGCATGAACCGTGTGTGTGTGTGTGTGTGTGTGTGTGTGTGTGTGTGTGTGTGTGTGTGTGTGTNATGAACCGTGTGTGTGTGTGTGTGTGTGTGTGTGTGTGTGTGTGTGTGGGGTAATGACAGTTTATGCCTCCAGGTGTCCCAATAATGTACATTCGCCTCTGACTAATTTTGTCCCACATTAGAAACTAATACATATTTTAAAAATCGTAATTACGCTACATTGGATCTGAAATCTATTTCTTTTTTTAGCTCCCAAAATGAATTCTGATAGAATATTATTAAAAATAGGAAAAGTATTAAAAATATTAATGAATTCACACAACAAAAAAAGCACAATATCTTTGCATTAATAGATTAAGGGAACACGTTTAAGAAACACGATTTCAAAGCTACAGAATCATGCTTAGAAAAACAAAGATGTCAGGTCAACATTTTAGCCACAGCTTTTATTTAGTGTTTATCTGATACCTTTATCTTTTAAACCCATGCATAACCCACCCAGCAATAAAACGTGTATCTGTATTTTCCTTGTTGCCCTGCAGAGGGCAGCACAATTCTTCAGATGACTTCTGCTCACTTTGATATCCAGGTTAATTCCACTCAACATAGTGATTTATTCATGAATTCCCTTTGTTCTTCTCAGTAACAGACGTGACTCTGATACTTTTGGGACGGTTGTGGCACAGAGGAGTGTTGTGTCAACATTAATTTCCCTGTTTTGATGTTTAGAGAGTTGAATTCCAGAAGAGGACGGCTTCTGTTGGTATTTTTTGATGTCTTTACTGACAGGCTGTTCCCTGGTTGCCTAAAACGGGAGCTTTCGGGTCCTAGTGTAAAGCAGAGAGCTGTTGTCTAGGTGTGTTATTTTAATGGGTGTCAGGTCCTGTGAGGCTGATCGTTTGTTATGGGGTATCTGGCTCACTGTCTCCCATGAAGCCCCTCTGTTTCTCAGGCTTACAGCTCTGTGTAACGGTGATGAATGACTGATAAGTCAGGCCAGAGATAGAGAGAGGCAGGTGAGGCTGGAAATACTGAGAGAGAGAGAGAGAGAGAGACCTATTCACAAAATGTGAGGAACACACAGCAAGAGTTCAATTTAATTTGTATACTTTTTTATTATAACATTTTTATTATACAGAGCAGTGTTACAGAAAACATTAAATCTTATACATTGAAAAACTCTTCTACCAGTGTTCATGTATATCGGTAAAATGCAGGAGTTTTATTTTAAACGGTTACATAAATTTTGTTGTAGCATTTGTTACCTCAGAATCCTACCCTCATGTCATTCCAAACCCCCATAACTTTCTTCTGGAACACAAAATGAGATGTTAGATTACATGTCCAGATGTTTGAATGTGCTGTCTTCCATTTATTTTAATTATCAGGTGGACATATTGTCCAAACATCTCCTTTGGTGTTTTACAGAAGAACATTCTAAGCCATGTGATTGTGAAGGCAAGTCACATCTTCTGCAAGTACTGTTACAGTTGCTTTCTTGAACAGAAAATTACACAACAAAAACATTTTCTTTTCTGGAATGTTCAAGTCATTCTGTATAGCAGGTCATCGAGTTCTAAATCAAAGCTTCTATATCCAAGGACAGGTAACCATGTAGAAAATAAAACCAAGGGTTAAAATACATAACCTGCTATCGTTCCTCAAACTATATAATTCTATCATTGCTTCCAAAAGACCTGTGGGGACGGGCAAAGAATTCTGGGTAATCTGTAGATTACACAGTCAGTTTTGCACCACTTGACCTCAGCGGACAGGTGCTCTACAGGAAGTTGCTTAGCTGGTTGTTCTCAGTTTGAAAGTTTCCTTTTCTTTTTTCCACAGAAACTTCTGGAACAGGTTCTTCAAAGACACAGTCACTGAGAGTATATGTTCACAAGACTCGAATCCCCTGCTCTCTCCTTGCCTGAGGCAGAGAACTGAAGACAAGCTAGACCATTTGGGATTCCCTCCTGAGAACTATGCAGGGATTTCAGGCACGTTGTTCCAAATATAAAACGCCATTTACCGGACTTGAGATGAATCCACGTACCGTGTAGATGCGATTCCATACCCTGTTGTGTCCATCATCCGAAATTGAAAAGATGAGTGCTGTGTCAGACGTTTTTAAGGGAAGATAAATTGATTGGACGACATGGGATGTAATTCACGAACCTTTCACTGGTTGTCCGTGCAGAACTGCTTTTTTGTCTTCTCTTAAACGTAAGCTCTGTCAGACAAACACTATAGTGTGGAGATCTAATTAAAATGTAATTATTTCTGACCAAATATTATCATATTTTGAATGATTTTTGGCTTTTTGGCCAAATGATCAAAGTTGGCTTAGGTCAAAATATTAGAGTTGATAGTATCTATAGCAACAACAGAACGTCTTAGATTGCTTTCATGTTTGCTCTTTAACAAGTCAGTATTTTTTCTTCAGTGGAAATGGTCTGACCTTATAAACTGTTTGAACACAGGTAATGAAAACTGGAATAAGAAATATTTACTCGACTTTAAGAGAAACTCAAGACATTTCAGATGTTTTTGTAATACAAACACAGGACCAGGAGTCAGGTCATTAAAGTTTACATCTAGATCTATATATAGGTTTATATATAAGATATATACTGTATACATCTATATATGGATCTATTTATAAGAAAAAGATGTACTGTGTACAGTTGTGTATATATAGTTGTATATACAGTTACTACCCATATTATAGTGTGGATGTTGGCTCTCTGTGGAATGGCAAATTTCAGCAAGTGAGCCACTGAATACAGCTAATGTGGTGTCAAATGTATGATAGAATAAGAGGGGAATATCTTCTGCTTACTGATCCTACATTTGCCCTGGAAATGTCAGGGTTTCTGGTGCGGAAAATGAAATTTGGGCTAATAAAATTCAGGAAAGAACGTATTTAGATGACGGGTTGAAGGACTCCATGATAAAGCAGAGACAAGAAATTATTAAGTGCATTATGATTTCTGTATTCATCAATCTAAATTGAGCCGGTGACTTTGAAAGGTTTTTAAAGGATGATGAGAATTGTTGATTTGAAAATATGTGGGAAGAAAACAATCAAAAATGTAAGTAAATCCTTATTTCTCCAAGGTCATGAAACATTTGTCTTGCATGCCAAAAAAAGGTGGGAAAATGCTGCTTGTAAACAAACTACAGAGAAACTATATTGCAATATGGGCAGGTCATTTAATGTTAAATTAAATGTTTACTATTTACTTTAGTTACTGTTATTTTAGTTCAAATAATAACCAGACCTGATCTTATAAATAGCTTCAAATATATTGGTGTGTTGCATTATTTTTTCTTGTCGTGTATGTCAGATCTTCTCGTTCCTGTTTAAGCATAAATTTTCATTGTGATTTGAATCTGTTGATTTGTTACTTGGACGTCTTTGCGTTTTCTGGTGGTCTCATGCCTCTAGGACCCAGAGCTGCGCAAAAACACGTGGAGACGCGAGTAGCGCTGTTCCAAAGAAACGACGCCTTACCAAAAGCACCTCGCCAAACCACATCTGTTCATATGTCCGTGTGCACTTTGCTTTTTTTACACTGTGCACGCATGACCTTACAGTGTTAACACAGCAGCTCACAAGATTTCAAGGCTATTAGCTTTGGAAAGTTTTGACAGCTCTGTAGCGGCTCTGAAGACCATCCTCCCCTTTGTCCCCCTGTGGATTTAATCGTATTGCAGGAAGTCCCCTACATCCTTTCTCTTGTGTGTTTGGGTGTGTGTTTCTGTGTCGGTATATTATGAAGATCTCATCATAAGGAGCTGGGCATCATGAGCATCGACCGGAGCGTGAAGAACTGGTGCCTCATGAACCGACTGCGCGCTTTTGCGCTTCTTTTACTGGGACTGACAGCTGACAGTTCCGGTCATCACTCACCCGACGGTAAGATCCGTGTTTACGTTAGTTTTTATTTATTTACAAATCGGAGAACTGAGTAAAACAAACAAACAAACTATGCAGAATGAAGTTACTGCATTGTTATATCGTATATGCACTTTGGTATTATGGTAAGTTATTGCAGTAACTGTGTGATATGGGTAATGTAAACTAATGAAACACAAAACATACCATGTATACCAATGTACCAGAGTTTGTGATTTCAGTCACAATTTTAAGTGAGCTACTAAACAAATGGGAGAGTTTCTGAAAGAACTGGTGACTGTGTGTTTAACTATTGCAGGAAAAGGTAGAAATACAAAATTTGCACGTGTGGCTTTAAAAGACTTAAAGATCACTGTAAGGTCTTCATGTCCTGTTTGTGTCTGTGCATCTTAGCCTTAAATGATGGGCTGTTACCAATGGCTGTAAGTAAACCAGTTTAGGGTAGATAGAAATACTGTTCCTGTTTACTCAGATATTGCATCAAGATTTAATGCAGAATACTGCATGAAGTTCTTATCAACACAATACATGACTCTGAGCCAGTGGGCTGATGTAGTTTCTGCATGCTGAATCAGACAATCTGATGTCCAAATGGGAACAAATAAAGCTACATAAAACAGGCTGGAGATAGGTGTTTATGTCAGTAAAAGCACATTTAAAAACTGATAATTCAATAATTCTTCACTCATCTAATAGCCTCATAGTCAAGCAAGAAGATTAGTGGTAAAAGACAACCGCTGTGCTGACAGTGGACGTAATTTAGTGACATTCATTTTGTGACTGTGCAGAAGAGGTTGTCAGTTTTGCACAGTTTAGCTTTTATTGGGTCTGTTCTGCATACAGTTCATTTTGAAAGCTGTGCATTGTGCTGTGTGTCAGGATGAGTTAGGGTTAGGTGTTAGTTGTTCCCTTTTGCCTGTCAGTTTCATCATTTGATATCATATGTTTTCTTACAAGACATCGGTTCCACCTGTTTGTTATCTCCTCTCACTTTCACCACACACACACACACAGACTTTAAAGATTTTTGATAATGTATCTTTGAGCTTTGGTTGTAGGGGACCTTTGATCCACGGCGTGATCACAGCTAATGCAACAGAATGCAAAAATAACCCCTCCGAATGTCTCTGATGTCAGTCTGTCAGTCTTGTGCTCTGGGAGCAAGGCACGGATGGTTTCTGATGTTTGTCACTCTCTGTGACTTGCTTGTTTTGCTTTGTTTGAATCCTGTCGCTGTCTTAACCACCGGAGGGCGCTTTCTTGAAAGGCTTTTGAAGTTACCTTCGTGTGCACCTGCGTGTATGTGAGCGTGTGTCTGATATTTCCTCTTGTTAGCGCCTGTATTCCAGCAGAGACAAGTTTATGAACTTGCTATGGCTGCCATGGTTTCACTGCATCACACATGACAGAGGCAAGCACCAAACGCCATCCATGCCTAATATGTTTCTTGTGCTGTGGGACAGTTTGAGAAAGCATGTGGGTTTGTAATGTGTTTGTCAACAGCTGAAATCCGTATAATCTGGTGGAGTGGGAGGAACTGCTGATCCAGTGTTCTGAAAATCTAATCTTAATCCCAAATAATTGAATTCTGCATCCTTTTAGTGTCCTGGATTGAATGGCGTGTTGGTCTGCATGTGAAAATTAAAAGACTGAGAACATCAGCATAGTGAAATTAATAGTGAATTACTGTAGGTGGGAATTTACATTTATTCATTTGACAGATGCTTTTATCCAAAGCGACTTACAGTGAATTCAAAGTACAGATATTTTTATCAGGACTTGCCTTCCCCTGGGATCAAACCCACAACCTTTGCGGGGTTAATGCAATGCTCTACCAGTTGAGCTAACAAACCTTGAACCTGTTAATCGCATACACAGAAATACAAACAATTACCCTCAAAATTCTCTTCCTTTATGCATGGTTGTCTGTCTATTTATGAAGCGAAAGCTGGAGACACTCCTGTAAGGGTTTTAGGTTAGTATTGTGTGTGTACTGGTGGGGTGATGTGCTTACAGAACTCGGACACAGTTTCACCACACCCCCGTGAGCCGGACCATGAGTGTTTGTATTTCTGTGTATGCGATTAACAGGCTCAAGGTCTGTTCCAGCAGTCATGTGAGGTACCCACTGCAGCGGCCATGACCAATCCTTGCTGAAAGGTTGGGATCTGGCTTAAACTCCTAGAGAGAGTTGTACTGTACACACACACACACACACAAATTTCAACACTTTGAAGTTAATCAGGGACATTTTCAATGTGTTTGTGTGTGTATACAGATATGTGAAAGTATCAGCATTTAAGATGAATTTCTATTCTATGTAATTATATTGGGCACTGTAACATACAGGCTGTAGAATCAATGCCAGGTTTATATGTAGCTCATTTTAGCTGTAGCTCAACTTATTGTTGACTCTCTTCTGAGTGTAAGGAGCTGTTATGTGACCACATCCATGTTTGTGTGTGTGCAACAATTTTGACATCCTGAATGGACCCCAGTTTTTCTCTTTATTGATCCATAGCTCAACACACACACACACTCGCACTCACTCTCATTCACTTTATAGAAATGACCAGTTATTGATTCTGACACTAACAACAAGGATCAGCTTGTCCAGACAGGTGATGTGTGTCTAAGCTCCCTTCAGTATTTAGTCTCTAGCCGTGTGTGTGCAGGTTTGGCTGTGTTCCTGAAGGCCATAGTTTTTAAAAAATGTCCTCACAAATACCTGTGAACATTTGCATTGTAGTCATAAAATGCTCATAAGTGGTTCAAACCTTTTTTAATGTTCATAGATCTTTGTGGGGATTTAGTTGGAATAAATAATATCATTATGCCTATTATGACAAAACAGACATATATAGTGAAATACTTAGGCTATACTAATATATGGACTAAGTAGTCCATACTAATATAGTAAAATAAATCTGTCCTTTTCTGTTCGTTTAGTTTAACATTTGAAATTTCTACACTCTGTTACATGTTTTCTTGCCACTTTTAGACTTCATTCACACTGCGCACAAATCTAATTTAGTTTTTAAATCCGGTTTGTAAGACTGACTGTTCACACTGTCATTTTTGCAGAGAATGAAAGTGTAGATAAAGCGTAGTCAATATAGACTGTTCCTGCACTGGTTGCTATGCGTCAGCACGATGTCAAGAGATTTTCTGAGACAGTAGCTGTCATGGTTGAAAAGGGAAATTTTGCCTCTGTTCATCATGAAATCTTTCAGCCCTGCTGAACTCGCAAAGCACATGAAGAAATGCAGTGAATGACAGGCAGTTTAGGCTCCATTCATTCCCGGTTCACTAGAGTCACTTATTACATGGCTCTCAGGAACATTGATTCTGATTGGTCAATCACAGCGTTCAGCAAACTAGCATATTTCTGAATATTAACATTTTTCCATAGCAATAACTGATCACACATCTGGCAAACTGGATGTTTATTGCTGTTCAGACTACAATATTGATTTTGTGTAATCGGATATGACAACATCTTTTGTTTTTGACACTGTTTAAGCTAATTTTGCTGTTAAATCAGAGGTATAACAATGTTTAACCTTTTGTTTAACCAATGTTTAAAAACAAAGAAAGGTGTAAAACATACAGTAGTAGATGTGGGAGTGTTAACTGCAGTCTTTTAACAGGCTAATATCAGGCTCATAACTAGCCTCTGTCATAGAGAACTATTTAAACTGTCTGTCTTCCATAGCACCCCTCACTCTTAATTCTGTTTCCCTGTCAATGGGTCTCAAATCATAATCTGTATCTATCCATCAATACCAACAAGCACAGAGAGAGAAGGAAGGAGAGAGAGAGAGAGAGAGAGGGAGATTATTATAGGGTCAAAGTGTCTATAGATTTTCTCAGTCAGTAATCTCTCTTCATTCACCCCATCTCAACACCATCACACCCGCATTAGCCATCAACCAACACACACACACACACTTCCTCAACCTCCCTCACACACTCTTAATCTCCAGTTCCCTTTATTTGCTCTCAAACTTTCACGTTTCCATCTCTCTCCCCTCTTTTTATTTGCTAGGAGTGCTGACGTGACTGTTAAGAGAGAACATAATGCATTCAACCCGTCCACTCAGGGAACAACTGAAAAACGAAACGTATTTATGAATGTGTATATTATTAATGACTCACGTGTGTAATGCATATCTGCCTAGTTATGAAGAAAAGCTTATAAAAACGTATACAGTTATATACACGCACACACACATCAGTTACATTTCCCTACATTAACACACAGCTTCACACAAACATACGGCGTTTTTTATTTTACTGCATAGAGCTCTGTTTTCTCTCTGGTCAGTGATAAAAACACTCTAAGCTTCATTAAGTTAAGAAATGATTCATTGTCTTGTCTGCTGTTATCAGTACTAAAAGGAATTTTATTATTATTTTAAATAAAAAAAAAACACACACACAAACACACACACACACACACACACACACACACACACACACATTCTGTGGGGTTTTCATGTTAAGTAAACTAATAAATCTGGTGAAGTCATTAGTTTTTGCCCTGAACTTGACATGGGTGTGCAAGGAACAAAGTGAAGAAAGAAACTGAAAAAAAATGAGAAACTTTAGAATTATTGTTTTGTTATGGTTATACTGTGTGGTGTATGGTATACTGTGTGGTACTAGATTATTAGTGTAAGCTGTATATATTCTTGCTGTATATCAAAAATAGCTTTTCTGTGCTATGGTACTGCCACACTATTTATTCTGCAGTGGTAGTTTTTGGTTGCTTTTGTCTGATTAGTTTTGGTTGCTTTTGTCTGATTTGTCTGATTAGTTTTGGTTGCTTTTGTCTGATTACACAGAGATGGCAGTGAGTGAGTTAGCAAAAACCAGGAAGACCTGTGGCTGTCAGAGAGTTGAGAAGAAACGTGTCACTGCCCTGCTTTAAAATGCTCTTAGTGTGACAGTTCTCCACACTACTGTATTGTGTGCCTGTCTGTGTCTATCTCTGTCCGTTTCCCTGATTCATAATAAATGCTGTAGTGCAGAGGTTCTGCTGAAGGAGGAACATTTTGGCCCTGTAGAGGCACCAGGCTTAGAGAAATAAGAGAGAGAAGCCTTTCGAGTTAAGTTGAAATGATGGTGTAACTGCGCACAATGCAAGTCAAGTTTAATTTCATCTTGGAATATCACATTGGTGTTTGATTGTCTAAGACCACATTTAGAATAAAGGTAATTATTATTATAGCTGTTTAATAATTTTAAAAAGAGATTTAGGATTGTTCTAGGTCACTAATTACATGTTAAATGTCAGATTTTTCTGCTTTTATTAAAACACACACAATAGATTTTTTTAATCATACTGGGATAACATTGATTATTAGGTTTAAAATTGCTTAACTAAAATTAACTTAATTTAAAATATGAAAAAGGGTAAAATATCAGATATTAAAATATCAAAACATAATAATGCAGAATAAAAATGTTCTTAGTTTTGGATCCCACTCTTGTCATTTTAAAAATGTGCCACATTCAGTCCAGGAGGGTTTTGTTTAATGGAGTTAATTGTTTTTTTTTGTTTGCTTGTTTGAACTTTTAGCTCCTAATACTCCGTTGATATTTCCTCTGAAAGGTTAATGGTTTAATGTGTCTCTTGTTGTAGGGAGGCAACTGAAACGTACTCTCACCAGACTGGAACATTACCACACCATGGTACCACTACTGCTGGACGGAACAGAGCAGCGACCAATTAGCTGCCTCCGCTCTAGGGTAAGCAAGAGCATGTTTGTATTGTGGATGAAATGCTACAGTCGCTCGCTTAGGAATACCAGACTATTAGAGTTTGTGGTTAACATTTGAATTAACAGGTAAATAGGACGTTTGTATTGATGTTTAACAGGCCAAAGTTAATTTAATATAATAGGATAGAGGCATATCTAGCTAAAATATTTAAGCTTTACACTTTGGTTCTGTTTTTGCACAAAAAATGTCTTCTGAGAGACCATTAATTCAGAACCCAACAGAAAATAAAGCCCAATGCTGATGAAATGTTAGAAATGCGAAGCAAATTAGTTCAGGATGTATGACTCTCATAGGCTCTATAATTTCTGAGCTGTTGACTTTTAGCTCTTAAAAGGTAATTTACGAAAATGAGTGAGAGGCCTGACTGCCAAACGGCACCAGAGGCACAACGACTGACTGATGAGGTGATGAATCTCAAAAACTATTGTGTGGAGTGCGTTAGATTAGATGAACTGCCTGAAGCTGTAGCGACACCCTTGCCAAAAAGTCACGAGGACTTGGTCATTAAGGCTTAATTGATTTTAGTCTCTGTGCTGAGAAACTTAAGCTCCGATTAATATTACAGTCAAGCTTCAGTTGTAGCTCACAGCCACGTCTCACTTTGTAACTTAGCACCTGACACTTAGAGGCTTTTGCTAGGAATTTGGTGTCAGAAACGCAACAATAACAGCTTTTATTACTTTAGGACAAGAAGTTCTAGAAGTCTTGCAGTGCTTTTAGTAAATGCTAGCTGTGCTTCTTCTGTGACTGTATTGAAACGTTTGCAGGTGGCGTAGGACATTGTGAGGGGATTGTATTCAGACAGGAAATCCTCTCAGAGTAAAGGGTCTGTCAGTCTGTACCACAAGTGGGTCGGCTGATGAGCCAAAACCACTCAGTCATAAACAATAGAAGAGGATATGCGCTCTTAGCTTCTTACTATGTATAAATATGTGGCCATTATATTATTATAATAATGGGAAGGGCATAAACTGAACAGAAATATTTGTGTATGTGAGTATTTGTGTATCAGTAACGGGTTAAATGAATTGAACTGTATCCAGCCCTTACAAAAATACCATGGTACTGTTGTGACGCTGAGTGATTACTATAAAGTTAAATAAATTATATTTGAGGGTGGGCAAATGTCTGTGTGTTCGTGCCAGCTCAGACCATATGTCTTATGTCTTTTAATGTAATTGAAGACATACAGTATAAAGATACATTAGCCTTGGCTGACTGCTTGCCGCATTATTATGTGAAAAATTACATTTGGAAGGCTTGCTCTCGATTCTGTGTATTTGCATGCTGTGCTGGATCAAACACAGACTTGATACAGAGGTGTAATGACTGTGTCTGTTTGTTGGGAAGGGTTCATTTTAAATTGGCTGAAACAGGTAAACAGGACATGAAGTGATTGTTTCTGTTGTGTTTTGTTTAAACTTATTTAGATTCCTCCCGCATCACTGCACATCCTGATCCAGACAGAAGGACAGCGACTGATCTTGTCTGTGGAGAAAAACCAGTAAGTTTCCCTCACAAACGATATCATTGCCTTCACTGAGTCACCACAAAAGCTCCTGTTCCAAAATGTAGTGAGTGAATTGGCCAGAATTCTAAAGCAGCCATTCATGTATCCTTTATGGAGAGAACAATCCCATAATGCATTTCACTCAACACCAACAAATAGTGATTAAATGTTTAACATTTTAACCAGTATTATTGTGTGCTATGTATTGATATTCTTATTAATATGAAGAGGTTTCCAAAAGGGTCACCTATTAGTACAGGAAATTTCAGTGTGATCTAACCATACATCATATTAACATGGGTTGTAAATGCTTTATGTTGACCATAGTTAAACCTGAAACTTATTTTAAGTTGGACTAATTACTTTAAGTTCTTCTGTAACAGGATTCAGTTGTATTGTTTTTTTTGATCTGCAACCGGATGTGCAGTGATACAGGAATTAGAGAGAAAGAAATTGCACAACAAACAGAAAGAAAGAGCCAACCAGTCGACACAGAAACTCCAGAGATTGGTGTCCAGGGACGTCTAATACAGACTGACCTTCTCTGTACATTAAGCCGAGTTCAAATCTTTCCCACAGCAGAAAGACTCAACAAACATCATCACTCATCCAGATACATAAAAACACAACCCGGCACAGACAGTCATTTCTCTGGAAGACCATAACGTTTTGTCAGTGGATCAGTGTGGTAATCATAACTGTAACGGCTACAACACAAATATTTTCTGTGCAGAAAGGTTTTTTGAAATACAATACACTTGTTATATATGGTGCTGCTTTGAAACGTCAGCTTTTGAAATCTCAGAAGGCCGCAGGTGATTTTCTACAGAAAAATGACATTTATACTTGACACAATAAATGGCAACACCTCAAACAAATTTACCTTTTCAGCTACAGTAAAAAAGATCCTCTACTTTATCCCCTCTAGCTGTTTCTAAAATTCATTTGATAAAATGCTTTGATGACTCTCATCTCTCTCTGTCTCTCTCTCTTTGAAACAGACATTTGTCTGGCCTTGTCCTGAACTCATTTTCAAATGAATTCTTTTGATATTCATTGTTCTTCACCTCATGGATTTCTCAACCCTGTATTTTCTCAGCAGACAGCAGCAATACAAGACCACATATCTCCCTTTACCTCCATTCAGCTCACTGAACTAACCGCTCATTCAAACGATGAGCTGTGGTTGAAGCGCTGACTGACAGGCAGTCAGAGATTTGCTGACTGATTTCCGCCCAGTGAAGCAGCAGTTTAGCTGTGGGTGATTTGCTATGTTTTCTCAGGGTGACTGTTGGAACGAACTGTTGTGTTGTGTTATCAGTGCTTGTGTAACTAAAGACATTTTAATGCACTTCATTTAGCAGTGATAGAGAATCTATATCAAACAAATAAATTGGACCTCCAAAAGAGAACGATATGTGTTTGATTATCGCCTTAGCTTACATAGTTTAATGCTGCATTTGAAATTGCAATGTAGCATAAAATGCACCAATGTAGCACAAAATGCACCAATGTAGCACTGCGTCAAATTTAAAAAAAAACTTATGAATAGAAAACAATACTGTTAGCTGCTAGTTTTTTGGATGAGCTACTGTCACCCTACTGAAAACATTTACTTTATAGAATCACTCATTTTGGATAGTGCTGTAATTTAGGTTCCAACGAGCATAAAAATTGCTGTGGATTCCTGTAGTGACATTGTTTTGTATTCAGGTATTCTCAGCAGTTTTTGTCTTCAGTCTTCAGCGGTTTTTAGACTATAAATCTTGATGATGACATTTAAGGCCACTTTCTGGGCATCAAATTGGTCAAAGTCCAGTGATGTAGGAAGATTTATAGAGCGGCTGATTCTGGTCAACGCAAACAGCTGTTACAGAGGAAGAGACAGAACGTGTGCCGTTCAAAAACTTCCTCTTATTCAGCCAAACAGGAAGAAGCTTAGTCTGAGTTCACAAAACATGTCGTTCATGAGACCGCTACAAAGATTGTCATGGAAACCTGCACTCTGTTTATGTGTGACAATGGCATCATTGACTCGGATGCCAGACTGCACCACATCTAATGATCCGAGTCCAAGAGCAAGAGAAACCCACTATCACCAAAGGACCATTAGAGTGCACTTGTGATTCTGTTGTTAAGGCAAGAATAATGATGAGGGAGTTTTCAACACACACAGTCACACAATTGTATCACACCTTTCATGACATTTGAAAGTTAAAAGCAAGTCCAAAGACAATGAGATTAGATGTGGGAGTTTTTTTTGAGGGACAAAATGCCTAAAATACTAACATTTCCAACAAATGATCAGTAAAGGAGGAGCTTAACATTAAAAAAATGATTGTCAGGTGTTCAAACTAGATAAAGCTAATGAAGCTATTCTTATTGGCTAGTGACCCTTAATCGTTGGTTTACATTAGAGGTAGATGTTGTACCACTCCAACTGTTATTCAATATTCCACTCAGCAAGTCTTGTGGAGGAGTTTGTCTTTCATCATTTGTTTGTTGTTCTGTAAAATGCATTAAGAACGGAGAAAGATAGATTAATATCCAGCGAACAAAGAAAAGGGGAAAATGAGTGTGCAGTATGTAGTGTGCAGACTTTCAATTATGGACTCGCTTGTGAACTTTCCATCTGTTACAAATTACTCCTCTCAGAGGCTTCAATTATTTCTACTGTCTTCAAGCTAAAATTAATAGCACACTGTGTCGTATGTAATCAGGGGTTGTAGAGTGCATGGATGTGTGAGTGTGTGTGTGTCTGTGTGTGTGTGAGAGAGAGAGAAAGAAATAATTTTATGAGAGAAATAATTAAGAGAAATAATAATAGCATTAAGCAGAAGATAATAGATGTTGTCAGCTGTTAAAGACATATAAAGACTATGAAAGGCCCACACACAAAAATGGTTAAACAAATGTTGTGCAAGTTGAGCCACACTAGACACTGTAGACATTTTTTGAGTCTTCTGTTCATCACACCACTCTTGTCACTAGAAAAAAACAGATACACAGCAAATTGGGTTTTGACCTTGTAACCACCTAGCAATGTGGTTAGAAACACTTAGCAACTGCTTAGCAACACCCTGGCAACCTAGCACTCTAGCGCCACTGAGTTTTGCACAGGCAAACACCACTTGTATTTTTAGTTGTGCATTTTTTCTAGCTGTGCAATTTAGCTGTTCAACTGCATAATTAAATGTTTATTTAAAACTTTTTTGCTTTTTAAGATGTTAAGTAAATCTTTCACTGTTATACTTCAGTGCACATTTTGCATCTTTGCCTTTTTTTATTTTTAGAACCAGTTACTATCTTGCCTCCAGCAGCCTCTCCTGCCCTCACAACTCCCCAATTACTTTTCAAAAGTGTTTTTCTATGTCACGTTTTCTTCCTGTTCTCAGCTTTTGAAGGCTTAATATGTAATTTACCTGTAAGATCATTAGACAAGAACTACCTGATATAAAGCGTTCTGCTCCTGACCTCTGAAACAAGGCCGTCAGAATGAATGAATAATGAGAGGAATCGCATCAGAGCTTCTACTGTATTTTGTGTGTGTGTGTGTTGGCACATTATCCACAGTGGGTGGCAATGAATGTGATAGGGAAAAAATAAAAAATAGAAAAACAGGAAGAATTATGCTAATGCAATTTGGTTTTACCGTCTCTCAGTGAAGGCTATATTGCTAGTTTGAGATATTGTATGGATTGGTTTGTTGTCAGCAAGCTGCCAAGGTGACAAAGAATAGAAAGCATAAGGGTGAAACACAGAGCTGACAGGTATATGGAAAATTATGCTTTCCTGCATTATTTTTTTCATATGGCCTTTATGAAGTGTAATGTTCAGAGACGTCCTTGGCTTTATTTATCTAAGTCAGCCTGTTCACAGAAGTCATTTAAACTTTGGAAAGTAAAGAAATGCGGGTTTGCAAGATTTTTCCATCAGATATTTTTTTTAATAGCCAGGCGCCAACATAAGTTACGCGTGCATTTATTCTAGTCAGCGTCTCCTGACTCTGGTTGTGTGCGTTTGCACTATGTACGGGTTATATATTATTGTATCATTCCTACTTTTAAAATATGCAGACATTTTCAATCTCTGATATGTGTTGTATTTTACCTTATCTGAAACGCACACCGGGTATGTCATCATTTTTAAGGCTGTGTTCATCTTCAGTACTTAAAAGTAAAGCGTGCCATTTTTTATGTAAAATACTTTCTTCTCTCTCAGAGAAAAATGAAGTATGTTTATTGAAGAGTAAATGCTGTGGTTTTGTAAGGGTGACCTAATTGTAGCAGGGCTTGGTTCTGTTCTTTGAGATTATGCAGACTGTGGACATTGGCTCGAGAAGATGTGAGTTTACCTCAGTGATGAACTAACATATGCGGTTCCATTGGGACTGTGGTTTTGATTTGTGGTGTGTAAATTGGAGCAGCGTTCCGTTTCCGAGTTTATGTGTGACCTGCTGCCTGTGGGGCCGTTTATCACAGCGAGATATAATAGAGGAAGTTAAATGTTCACAGTGCGGAATGTAAACTTCACATAATTTTTATTGCATGTAATGTGTTGCTTAGGCTATCAGTCATGTTTTAAAGCAGCCAATCAGGTTTATTCAAGTTAATTTGTGATGTTTTATGGTTTTATGGTCTTTTGCAATTATTGGTTGTCAGACTGTGCAATATAATCTCTGTAAGATTAATCACAAAGGCAGTTATTAAACATATTACACTTGAAGTACGACAGGTTTCTTCACTGAGTGCTGTGTCAGTCAGCTGACACTCTAATGGTCAGCTGCACAGTCTCACTTCATTTTCTCCTGAGTCTTTACCAGCTGACCTCTCCATGATCTCATCACTGAAGGTCAACCACCAAACCAGGAAGTGACCCGGGAACAGCAAAAAATAGAGGAAACGCATCAGTGAAAAACAAGGGGATTTTCAGAAAGAGAGAGAGAGAGAGAGAGAGAGAGAGAGAGGACAAACAATAATGTGAGCTTTGTTTAAGAAGGGAAGTTTCTCACAGGAAGCTGATAAGAGCTGCTGGGTAAAATTTGAGGAATACTTGCTGCTGCCTCAAACGCAGTAAGAAACATCTCTGATCTTGCTCTGATTTACACCTGTATTCAGTTGCGATTCTATTGTCTGAAATTAATGTTAATTCCAGGTATAAACTTTCTTTTATATTTCTCTCTCTCTCATCCATCTTTGTTACTTTTTGCTGTACGCTAGCAGCAAGCTGACTGAACGAAAGCTTCGCTAGCTGTTATTCTAGCAAGACATCTGGATAATGTGGTGAAGGATGCTCTTCAGTGAAGAGGCACTTGTGCCGCATTACTCACAGATGTTTAAAGATGTGTGATTATTGCACACAGCGCTCCAAGTCTTACTGCTAATGAAGAACCAGATTCTTTCACTCTCTGACAAAAACCACAATTGCCTCCAATCCCCCGACCGTCGATGCGCTCTCACAGTCTGACTAATCACACACAGATCAGAGGTGCAGTCATAAATAAGGCAGAAGAAGTTGATCAGACCTGTTTAATGAGCTGAGACAGGGACTCTGTTAACTAGGTCTGAACCAGCGAGATTGAGGGTGAGAAAGAATAGAGAGCAGGTAATGGAGTAGAAACGGGCACAGAGAAATAACACATATTTATAAATAGCCAAGAGCTGGAATTCAGATTTAATTCAAGTCTGAACACTTTTCCCCAACAAGTGAAGTAGATGATCTGCAGTTTAAAGGTTCTTAATTATCATATATGCTATATTTGTGTTGTATGTGAGTGTTACATAGGAAAGCTCGCAAAAATTGCTGTGGCACTTAAATTGCATTGTATTGTATTGTATTGTATTTATTTTATTTGCATGTTTCTTTCACAGTTTTAAATCTGTACTTTGCAGTAGTTTTTTATTTACTTTTTTGATTCTCTTATTTGCACTATGCATTTGTCCCTTTTTGCATCTTTGTATATTTGTGTTCAATATAAGCTGCTGTTTACACACAGTGTTTAAACCAGAGACACCTCTCAGCAAATCTCCCTCACAGACATTTCTTTCTTTGCGACCAGACGGTGAGAGAAAATGAGAAATTTCTTGAGCTTTGAGGATTTCGTGTTGTCCTTCATCCTCAACCATCCTCCACCTCATCCTGTTATGTGAATCCTGTGTGGTGTATTTTAGCGTGAAAACCGAAATCAATTGGAGACACGGCAGCGTGTGGAAATAGAATTAGGCCTTCAGACCAGCTATGTGCTCCACTGTTGTGTTTGTGAAAGACAGGTAAAGAAAGAGTCAGTGAGTGAGTGACAAAGAGAGAGATAGTGGCTCAGTTTGTCAGTTATGGCGTCTGCCATGGCGACACGCTTCAAGCCAGAGAAATGAAAAACTCAATATAATAAACAAGATTACCTCCTCAAAGCTGAGTGAGGTGTGAACAAAAGAGAGGACAGTGTGAAAGAAAGAGAAAAGAAACATTCAGGTGTTTCTGGGAGATTGTATTGCACAATGTTGGTAGAGATGCTTACAACAAACTTAATTTTAATGACACATGACTCATAGCTTTAATAATGTGTTATTTTATTAAAAAGTCAAAAGACAACTAAAAGTAAATGTTAACTGTTTAGCTTGTAAAAACGTATTCACAGTTTATGCAGCAGTTTTCACTTAGGTGCCCATTTTAGTGCCTGCTAGAGTCAGTGAAAAGACTTAATGGGCATTTTTCATGCAGGCAGTGCAATGAACTGCCTAATTAAACGGTCCAAATGGTGTTCAGGACCTCTTGCACTTTCTTGCTCAAAACATTTTCTCTTAAACGTTTTACANATGTAACTGAATGAACTGTATTAGTCCAATATCAAGTCCATTAACAGACCAGTACGATCATTAAAGAAGATCATAAAGTCTGAGGTTTACTAATAAGAAAAGACATGAACATTGTCTACTGTACATTCATGCACCTTGCAGTAATCTGTAAATAACATGGTACAGTATTGATTGTATTAGTTATACAACATTTGTCAGATGAATCTCTAATGAACAAGTGCATTCTTCATTATTAAATGATATATTCATAAACAAAACTTATTAAATTCTTATCCTCATGTAGTGAGTATAACAGCAGGGTGCAAAATTTAAAGGATCAATTAAAATTGATTTCTGTCATAATGACAGCTTGACTGTTGAGGGCATGTGTACATACAGAATAAGTTCATATTTACATAACAGATTCCTTAATTGCCTTGAAATGAAATGACCGCAGGTGATCTTTTAATGAGCATTCGATATACCTAAATAAACACGCTGTGTTTGCAAAAAAGCCTCTGAATGCTAATTAAAAGCTTAACAGCTGTGTGTGTGTGTGTGTGTGTGTGTGTACATTTTTAACAGTCGTGTTTCGAGTTTCAGTAAGCTTTTTGATATAGAATTTGGGGATTCAGTTACTGTCCAGTTACATGTTTTACATTCTGTATATTTATAGCTTGCAACTGATACAATCTTGTCAACGTGTAAACCTCACTCCACAATCTCCATGGCATACTAGCAACTTTAGCCTTCAGCCTCCTTATGCCTCCTTATTAGTGTGTCTGATTCCCATTTCGGCTTGCTTGGTGGTTCAGGTCCCGCTTGGAGTGGCTGGTGCCGTGACCCGGATGGGAGTGAGGTTCAGGGCTGTGAGTGTAACAGATGCCAGCTGATATGAGCTCTGCAGTGTGGAGACCTGCCTGATCTCAAGTGTTGCACTAAAGACTTTGGCCTTTAGCATCCATAATAGCACATCCGACTCCCATTCTAGCTTGTCACTTGTTTAAATCCTGCTCAGAGCAGGTCAAGCAGAGCCAGTTTTCATTGATACAGTTGAATTTTGGAGCACACAAGTTCATTCCAGACATCGCTTTGGTTCTCCTAAGCATGTGTTCACACATGCTCTAAGTGTTCTGAGATTGGATTTCAAGGAGCTGAGGATTAGAGAAGCTCAGTGTCTTATATCTGAAGACACAAAGTCAGGGCCTACTTCACACATGCGTAACACAGCACTGCCAGCCTTTTGAAGTGTTTATGAGTTTTGCTTCTCTGCAGGTTTTATTAGATGATGTCACTATATGAAAGGCTTACATTGTTGTCTATGTTAAAGGATAAAATGATACACCTAAACATTTATGAATATACTTCACAATTATGAAGTATATTATACGCTTTATCATGACAGCAACATGTTTAAAACTGCTTTTTATTTACGCTGAACCAACACAGTGTGAGAACAGCCTTTGGCACAAGAGGTCGGAGCAGAACTCCTTTAATCTGCTTTTTTTGTGGCACTGCATCTTACAGAATTCTGAGCAGGCCCAGAGCAGCACTAACTTGTGTAAAGATGCCCTAAGACTGTTTTTAAATGGCAGCTCTGACCTTTTGAGGGTCTCTGTGTCTGTGCTTACTGAGGAAACAGTGTAGTCAGAGTTGCCCTGGAATGTCAGATATCGTTTTGGCACTTACCAAAAGCCAGTCCCTACTCTGAGATGTCAAAATGGCTCAGGCCATGAAATATTAAGTGGTACAGCGTATCGTCAGTGGTGCTCTGCTGGCTAAACGTGTATTTGTAAATTCTTTATTAGCATACCACACCTCAGGACTAATTTTTGACAGGAAAGTCTTCAGGCGGAACAAACTCCTTCAGTGGTCCGTGTAGTTATGGAAGTCAAGGAAGCTACTAACTGCAGCTTCTTAACATTTAAAGTAGTTGTCTACAGTTAAGCTAGTCTTTTTTTAAAAAGTTGTAGCCACTATAGTAGCTATAAGCTACTGACAAAAAACAGGTAACTAAATTAGAATATGAATATTTATTATTTCTGATATTAAACATTTAAACATTTAACATGTTAAATATTATATATTGTTAAATAAAAAAGGGTCATAATTGCTTCTGAGAATTTAGTGTGATACCTATTCCATACTTGAACCCTTAGTGGCAGGGTTTTACTGTAGTAATATTATTCCCTAATTGGAATATTACACCACGGACATATCCCTTAATAAGTCATACATCCCTGTGGACGAATTTTCACATTCCCTCATTCATCCCACTGTGGCACTGAGGGAGTCACACCGCATTTGGGATTCGATGTTGGGTGCCTGTCACGGTGGTTCATCCATAGAACATCAAAGCCTTTCAAACCAAAGTCTTTGAAGTTAATTCCAAAACAACAAACTGCTCCTACACTGTCGTGCGGATCAAATCTGGAAAAATGGGAAATGGACTGGAGTGCTATCATTACTGAGGGAAGGTCTAATAAAATTAGACCAAAAATGGCTTTTCTCACAATAGCCATGGAGGCAACAGCCCACGTACATCAGGGAGCCGAGCTGGTGTGTTTTACTAATATGTTAGCCCAAGGTCTAAACCAACCAGGTTCATGATTTATATGTGAAGTGAAGTTTTGCCTGAAGAATACAAACATGGTTTCTGTTTTCATAGGCCGTTGTTCATTTGATGAATGCGTACTGTATGTATACAAGAGGATAATTATGCTGTACACAAGCCCAGAGGAGAAATCTGAGTGTTGGGAAGTGTAATTGTTTTCATAAGCTTCTGTCAGAATAAGAGCAGCTCTTTACTGAAATTGTACTAGCAACTGTAATTTCTTTTGAAAATAATAACCCAAATTGTCCGTTTTTATTAAGCAACATTTTATTGACTTGATTTTAATGCCCAAAATACTGTATCTGGGTTAAAATATGTCTTAATGAAAGATTGAAAATGAAACTTTCCATTGGTTTTATGTTTATTGGAAGCCTAGATCATTTGGAACACACATACTGGCCCTTTAAGAGCCAGATGCTTATGTCATGGTGAGGTGATTACATTTGGATTTCATCATGTCAGTACCATGTCAAATGTCACTTTTCACATCAGCAATGTCTGGGCTGAGACTGACCTGTAAAAGCCTACTGTACCAACTTTCTCTCTCTCTGTCTCTCTCTCTCTCTCTCTCTCTCTCTCTCTCTCTCACTCACACACACACACACACACACACACACACACACACACACACACACACACACACACACACACACA
>JBAJNP010000292.1:71498-108213 GCA_036877545.1 Yasuhikotakia modesta
ACACACACACACACACACACACACACACACACAATACTTGCAGGCACAATTCATGAATATTTTTGTCAAATCTGCCTTGTGCTCCCCTGAGCTTCTTTGTTCTCATATGCACATATTCAACCAGGACAGATTTCTAGCTGAGGTAGCACTTATGTGTTTGTACGGTGCCCAAAATTATAAAACCATACTGAAAATTAAACCTGGAATTAAACACAATGTTTCAGAATTTTAATGAATGTAAAACAGAGAAATGTTTTCAAAATAATTACATATATTTAAAATTCTGCATTATTTTGTAGGTCATGAACACCAAATAAGCTAATTTGTGACATTGCTTATTTTATCTCCTTTATACAAAAGGTCAGTTTTTCTTTTATGTCAACTACCTACATGCATTTTTATTGGTAGTGTCAGAGTTTTAAACCCCACTTTAGTTATGGGTATATGTTTTTTGAGTCTGTCTAGATGTTTATAAGTTCTGTGATCCCGACACATACGATGCCCCACTTATCCTGTTTATGTGCTTCTCCAAACAGCAAGTTTACTTTAATTTTACTGTGTGACACAGTTCTATAATCTGCAAATACGGCCAGTGAAAATGTATCTGATGTATTTGATATCATAACTGACAGAAATGCACGTTTGGTTGCGTGTGTAATTTATATGCCCTTACATAAAACATTATCCTTAACTTTTTTAGGAGGAGAGGCAGATCTGATGTTTGTGTCTGACTGATGCAATGCTTAAAAAGTGTGTGTGTGTGTGTATGTGTGTGTGTGTTCTGTTGCAGCGGCCTTTTTGCAAGTCATTACACTGAGACTCACTACAGTGTGGATGGACAAACTGTTACCACCACTCACAACTCTACGGTATGTTGCAGCTTTGACAGTCTGACATTAACGCACATTTGTTTGTTTATTTGTATTTCTGTTATTGTGTAAAATAATATAATGTTGACAACATGTCATCTTCAGCCTTAATTTTTCTAGTTTATAATCGGACTAGTACTAGAAACCACAACTAGCAGCATGTTGCTAACCAACCTCTTCACAATCAAACGTGTGTGAGCTTGTTCATATTATTTCTGCTGGGCATATTAAGCCCTGATTTCTAAGCCTGCTCTAACAACTGTAATAAGGTCTTTTGACTACAAAGCTGAGAAGTTTAAAATTGAGTTGTTGTAAAAAATTAGTTCACCAGAAACAGGTAAGAACTTCTTAACAAGACTTTAGTGTGAGTGACAAGAAAATAGTTACTTGACTGACAATCTTATTTTCACAAAGCAGAAGGAACATACTTCAATTTGGGACAATCATATGCAAATAAAGAGCGCAGACAAGGATAATGGAAAATTTGATGGGCAGGTGCGGGTAGTTTTTTTTTTTGTCAGAATCAATCATTTAGCTCAAAAGTTTAAAATTAGAGTATGAAACATCTTAGGCAAGCTTAGCTTTGTAAGAACTCTTTTCAAATGTTTCTGAAAATTGACATTTTGACATTTGTATCCGTCAGTGTATTTCTGCTATTTAAAAAGTTAATTTTTCACAAGGTCTATTTCACTTTTTACATTCATGTCATGAAAGACAGATTCATAGAATCTCTTGAAAAACAAGATTTCTCTTGTTCTGGTGACCCCTAAAACCGGGACATTGTGAATATAAATAAAACGTGTTTTTCTAACTTAATACACTGACATCACTTTGCTGGCCTAGTGTTTTTTAATGGGACCGTTAGTGAGTCATAATTTTTTAGCTCTGACTGTTTAGACACCCTCTGTGGCTGTTTCTAATACATTTTTTTTCATATTCTTGGGCTGCTAAAGCTTAAAAATGCTAGCCGCTCTTAAGCTCTAATTGCTTTGGACAGGGCAGCTTGTTTTTTAGAGGTCTTCGTACAGTATGTCTGTATAATTGTTTGTGAAAGTCTGTGTTTGATGGTAGTTAGCTTGTCCAGCCTGTGACTACCAATTGGTATTTCCACATGGAAGGGTCTTTGGAGGCTAGTGCCAGCCATAACAGGGTGGAAAACAGAAATGTTTTTCCTGTAAAACACAGAAGTAGGGACTTACTGCCAGACTGTTTGTGGTTTTCATGGGCAGACAGCTGTTTTAGGATAACTATTGCTACGTGGCATAAAGCTACGTGATCCTATCAGACCATTAATAATTGGATTTTTTTTTTTGACATTGTCTTGCACTTGTAGAGGCTCTCAGTTCCAGTTACCCAATCATCTATTTTTTTGGAAAGAACCTTCAGTTAGTCAGAATTTAGCATTTTTGGCCTGCATGTATTATTCTTAGCTTGACCTCAGCTGTGGTTTTTGCAGATGAATTGCTATTACCACGGCGAGGTCCAAGGGTACACGTCATCTGAAGTGAGTCTCAGCACATGCGATGGGATCAGGTAAGCACAATATCATTGCCATATTGTTCCTGTATCCCATTATGAAGTATTCACAGTCATTGTCAACCATACTGTTATTAAACAGTTGACTAAAACAAATACTTTGTGCTTAAGTTGTCCAACTCCTAATATTGTTGTTTTAAACATATGTTTAAAAAAACTTTTTGTCATTATTAACTCACACTTATGTCATTCTAAACCTGTGTTTTCTTGCTTTGGTGCTACACAACATGAGACATTTAGTAAAATGTTGACGTTGCACTTTTTCCTATACAATCAAAGTTAATAGTGACCAAAGGCTGTCATGCTCCAAAAATAAAGCATTAGATTGTATTTCACATAAGCCATAGCCAAGTCCTGAAGCCAAACAATAGCAGACCAATAATCTTCTCTGCTCTGCAGAGGACAGCCAATCAGATGAGTTCAGAATGACATGAGGGTGACAAATCACATTCAGTAAGACTTTAGGGTAAACTGTCCCTTTAAGACCTGACACAGTGCGTTTCAAGGCTAATATAAATGTGATTGTGGCATGTTTATTCTCACTGTTTCTCCTGAGTGTGGGGGTATGAGATGAACATTTTACTTCTAACAAAATGTAGAAATATGCAATACTGTATATCAGATTTCTGTACTGTTAAAATGTCTGTACCTTTAGGTTTCATTTTTGCAGCTAAAAATTATGTATAAATTGCAAAGAAGGTATTATCAGATGTAATTTAATTTGTCCAAGCAACGTTTTGGATTATGAGTATGGCTCAATATTTTTAATCTATCATATCTTATTATTACAGTACATTGCATAGTGCAAACCCTCTTTAAATACCATGGCCTAGTTCTGCAAAAATGTAGCTTTTTCTGACTTACTCCCAGCATATGCTACGATGTTTCCTTGATATCTTTCAAAAGATTTTCAGTTTTTTATCCATGGGCTATTAATACGGTTATCAATTTCTGTCACAAATGTAAAGTCAGACATTTCAAATATCTACAAACGCAGACACTTACTATCTGGTGAGTAATGGGGTGGAGAAATTAAATTTATAAGACTCGCTGTCTTTCAGGAGAAAAAATCTATATCCACCCATCTCCCAGTGGTACAAAGACAAACCACTGAATTTATTAAAATGGAGATTTATTGACAATAGAGCTTATTAGATGGTTGGGGGGGTCATCTGCTTCTAATTTTCAAATTATATGGCATTGATAAAATATAATTACATTAGATTATCTGATATTATTCAAGAGTGCCGAGTCTGGATTAAACACAGTGTCATTTTTTGCTGCTTATATAACCTAACTGTCATGTACCACACGGCACTTATCTGACAGCTTTACCTTTTATTAGCCGAGCAGCTGAGTTTGTCTCCTGCCAGGTAAAATAATAAATCTTTTCTTCAGGGAGATAAATTGGGGTTTCAGAAAATGTGATGCACTTGCCCCTTTAAAACATATGGCTCTGATGCTAGTGTTTTGTTGTTGTTGGCAGGGCATGTATGATGTACCTCTGCAGAAAATGTCTTACGTCTTTATTATTGTTGAAATCCTCAGAGGGTTTATCTTACTTGAAAACACAACACTGATGGTGGAACCAGCTTTTGAGCCAGCAAATGACACACACATGATTTATGAAGGTCAGCAACTGCTCTCACCTTCTGGAACCTGTGGGCATGGACACAACATATCTTCTGTCAGCCCAACCAGAGCTGAGGGACTGCCACAGCCGCTCCACGCGAGGGTATGAATGCGTTCTGTCAACAGCTGTCAATGTGCCCATAATTATGACGATCTCTTGTTTGGAGTGTCATTATTTTGTCTTGAGAATGAATTAGCATGCAGCATGATTCAGTGTGATGTCTTTGTTAATGCAGATTAGAGGGATTGTGGTTGCTAACACTTGCCATGCATGCTAATACAAGATTAGACTTCTGAGTGGGACATCAAAGGTTAAAAGACAATCCCAGCATAACAGTCTTGACTTTGATGACGTTCTTGTCTGTCTACATAGGATGTTCATAGACTGTTGTATTGATTTTGAAAGACAGTTGTCAAAAAAGGTGCATTAAATCATAGAAAATCATAGTGTACTGATAGTATCTATGTAAATGTAAAATGTTTCTGGGTTGGGAAACAGATTCAGCAGTGATTTGCAGGCACATCTAAAGAATGTCAGATCTTTCACTGAGTCTTTCATTTGATGAAGACGAATCAGAAGGAGATGAAGAATGTTGATATTGTCACCATGGTGACAGGCGAACTGCTGATCAAAGTTCTGAATGCCTAATGTTGTTATAGAGAAGTTACAAGTTATCTTTACACCAGTAGTAGTAGTAGTGTGTGTGTGTGTGTGTGAGAGAGAGAGAGAGAGAGAGATGTAGTTTGGTTTGCCCTCCCATATATATTACTACAAACAAGAACATCATACATGTCAAGGCTGTTATTGTAGGATATAAGATTCAGTAGCCCTGCAATGTGCAATTACTTTGACTCCCCATTAAAATGTTTCTTGCAATATTCTTCGCAATTGTGTGTTTAAATTTATGTACTCATCCGCCACTTATGTACTCATCCGACACTGCTAGACAAAAAAAAATGACTTGCATGCATGCAAGGTTTATTTTATCAGTTAGAGTGTGTCCTGGGATTCAAACCCACGACCTTGGCAATGATAGCACCGTGCTCTGCTAATTAAACTACAGGAACACGCAGGGTGGGTTCCTTCTACAAGAATTAAACTAATCACAGCTAATCTAGTTTCAGTTGGTGTTTTTATTTCTGTTGGAGTTGCTGCAAAGCTCCAGAAATCTTGCTGCAAAGCACCATCATGTCTGCATGATGGTTTAATTTTCAGTGTATTTAAACCGCAATAGCATTACTTTTCTTATTTCGTTTTTAGCTAAATAATCACCTGTCCTGCCCTGCATTATCTGACCTGCAGATGGAACCCAATAATATCCAGCCAGTCAGGTTTTGTTGCTAATGGATTTAAAGGAGGTTCACTCACACCTTGTTGTTGTCTCTTGTTTTGCAGCGCAAGAGAGATGTTCAGAAAACCACTAAATATGTGGAACTCATTATTGTAGCAGACAACAGAGAGGTAAGACATTTTTTCATGTCACTCCATCAGTCCTGACTCCACCGGTCACCTAAGCAGAACAAAACAACAGGTTGAGACATTGAGAATGAAAAAGAAGGGAAATGTGTTGTCACATCCTTTCATTTACTGAAGCATTTGGATTATGGTGCAGTTTTGACTCATTGTTTCACCTTGGGAGGCCAAACCAAAAGCAGGTCATTTAGGGTGGGCTCTGACAGGAAGTAGGGCACTTCTCCCAGATGCTCAGACAGGAAACAGGAAGTATTGTGTATAAAGCGAACACTGGATGTGGGAAAAGGAAACTTTGGGCAACAAGAAAGCTGTAGTGTTGTCAGAACAGCTGTCTGTATATTAAACCGTGTGTCTGTGTAGGTTTAAAAACGCATGTGGCACATCTGTACTTGTTTGCGGTCTAAGTCTCTGTCTCTGACCTTTGTATTTTTTCTTCTTTAGTTCCAGAAGCAGGGAAAAGACGTGGAAAAGGTCAAGCAGAGGCTGGCTGAGATCGCCAATTACGTAGATAAGGTATGAAGCATTCTGAAGGTATGAAATAGTCTTTCTTTAAATGACTGAAAAGGTCTTATTGGGACTCCCAAATAGAGCCCAGATTGACAGAGATGAATGTGAGACTTCTGTGGTAAAGGACAAGCTTTTAAATGATACCCCCGATGAAAGACTCAGTCTGAGTATTTTTGGATTATGAATTGACTGATGATAGTCAGAGATGGATGGATGTGCTGTTTTCCAGTGAATGGATGGATGGGGTAATTTCATTAGTTTGTGTGCGTTGTCTTAGTTTTACAGGGTGCTTAATATACGTGTCGCTCTGGTGGGACTGGAAGTATGGAGTGATGCTGATAAATGTGCAGTCACCCAGGACCCCTTTACGACCCTGAATGAGTTTTTGGACTGGAGAAAACATAGCCTTCTACCCCAGCAACCACATGATAACGCCCAGCTTATTAGGTACAAGCACACACAGATACATAAGCATTAGCTATACCTGTCTGAAGTAATGTAGGGGCTTGTTATCTTACTTATTTAGTTATTTAATTACTAATATTGTGTAAAATGAGTTACATGATAATGGATGATAAGTGAAAGTGGACTGCATTGCATTGTGGGATACAGTAGTTCATACAGAATGTTCTGTGGTATAATACACTGTGTGTGTGTGTGTGTGTGTGTGTGTGTGTGTGTGCGTGTGCGTGTGTGTGTGTGTGTATGCATATAACCATAAATGTGTTAGAATCAAGCATGCATGACAATAAATTTAGCTTACATTGATACTATGCTCTGTAATATAAAGTATAATTAATGTTATTGTCCCTGTGTTATGGCAGTGGGGTGTATTTCCAGGGCACCACTATAGGCATGGCTCCCATCATGAGCATGTGCACAGCAGAACAGTCAGGGGGCATCGTCATGGTGAGACACCAGTCCTCACATTCTCTATATCCCATAATAATCAATGTTAAACTGAGCCTCACAAACTATTAGCTCATATTTCCCACAGTGCCGATTCATTGATTCTGCTTGTGTTTGTTTTTAATTTAAGATTTTTTAACCAATCAATATACAGCAGCCTCTCTAGTGTCTCACAGTTATTGGCCTATTGGACACCAGTGACCAGTAATACTCACAGCAGGTTAGACTGTCTAATAGAAGACTTAGCAGAGCATTGAATCAGAGAAAATCTACTTAATCCCACAACCTGCTTTTATGTTGTTGTTGTTTTTTTTGGCTTTATTCATGACTTCCTGGAAATATCCTGGAGACTTTAACTTTGTTTTTGTTTAGCCGTGAGTTGAGAATGTTTCAATTTTTTACCATTTATGTGCCAGACACATTTTTTCAGCAGACAATGCTTGCTTTAGTATTTTGGTGTTTCAGGAAAGATATAACATGGGGTCGCAGATTTGGGATAACATAAATACCCAGGGTTTAGAATTTAATTTAAAACAGTCAGTAATCATACACACAGCGTGAAAATCTGTGAACATGATGGTCTTTTTAAACATTTTCATTTAAATTATGCTGGGAGAACAGGAATCATAAACGTGCTGTATGTGTGTATATATATATATATACTGTATGTATGTATATACTGTATATATATCCCTATACACTTTCACTAGCGGTCTCCACTTTTACACCCACTGTAATACAGTTGTGTAGAGGTTGTAAAGCGTTTTGTGTCACCTAGTACTTTAAATGGGGGTCTAATTAATGCACACACAGAGGCGTATCTGCAAGGTCGTGCACAAATTCCCTTTTCCTCCAGCCTCTAAGATGTTGCCTGTCAATCACAGCAATTGCCCGTTGCCTATTTATATTCATCACTGCTTTACTTTATGGCTAAATAAAACACATTTACATTTTTATTAGTTTGAATCTGTCATCCATACAACTGTAACAAACCTCCTCTTTTACAGACTTACACAGAGATAAAACCATTAGCCTAAAGTCTGAATTAGGGACCTTTAGTGGCGCTGTATGATAAATGATGTCTATTAAGCGTTTAAGTTACTTCATACTATCAGCAGATCTGCTATGGCCTGTAAAAAGAAGGGCGAGAGAGGGAGAAAGGCACAGAGAGAGATAGCATTAAGAGTTGATAGATAGAAAGTGAAAAGAAAGTGACTTTCTTGAATTGTATGCTGTGGTTTCAGAGTCTTATTTCCAGATGTGTGTTTATTCTCCATGTACTTGCATGTGGAAAACAGAAAAGTGGGTTCTGGCTTGGAATTAAACAGTTTTGTAGAATATAAAGCTGATCAGTTCTGAAAGACTTTACAATACTGTGTGTTGACTGGCCCACAAATAGTCTAAGTAGACTTAATTCTAAGGCCTGTATCACACCACATGCTAAAGCAGCAAAAAACAGCATGTATTTATCAGGACTTATTTATTTTGCTGTCTTTTAACAGGCTGCCGGATTCGAACCGTGAGCAGAGCTTAATCTAGTTTTGGTGCATGTGGTGTGCTTAGTTCAGCAAAAAATGTTGAAAATGTGCCATAATTGTATTTTTTAACACAGTGTTTTGCAATTTGAGCTTTTATGAAGTAATATACTGGAACAAAATACCCATCATTATTTCCAATGTCCATTTTATAATATGTGGCTTTTAACAAAAGAAACCATTCTTTCTATTTTTAGTGTATGAGACTGGAAACGTTACGGTACGTTGCAGAAACGCTGTCAGTCACAAGGCTGCTGTTGTCGCTACACATATGCTTGTGTGGTCTGCAGTACAGGACTGCAGTAAGTTTCAAATCGAAAAAAAATGAAAATGGCAAATAAATTTGGACAAACATCCACGACACGTCTTGCACGATTATAGAAATTTTGAAGATTAAACGTTTTTGATAGACAGACTTCAGAAAAACCCAAGAGCTCTCAAATAGCTCAGACCACTATAAAGGCACAATGTTTCAATGTGGCAGCTTGGCCGTGGTTGTGTAGAATAGTTCAGTCTGGATTTCCAAGGACATTAACTGCTGTATCAGTCTGCAGTTACACCACAGAAGGGCAAGTCAGTCAGACTCATGATATACAGTCAGCATCTGCACACTATGGATCTTGTATTACTGAAAGACAGAAAAAGATCTACCTGTAACTTCTAAAAGCCAATAAGAGTTTCTGTCATGTTCTTCTCCCATAATCAGTACAGGAAATGGCTGTTTGATGCTAAATGCAAAGAAGATGGTTTGCGTTAGAGATGTCAAAAGTACTAAATGTTTGGAATCAAGCAGATCTTCAAGAAGGAATGATAGCAGTCTTCTACAGTTGTGTTAGAGACTGTGGTGCTACAGATGTGTGACCTCGCAGTGCAGGCTAGCAGACGAACTGCTTTCTTAAGAAGAAAAGCATTTGAAAAGATAATGAGAACACAACTCACTGCCCTCAATTTTCTTGCACTTAATTTTCAGTACAATATTGCTGGTTTTGATTTGAATATCCACCTAATGTAATTGTTACCATGGTTTCAAAATGTATTGTTTTTCCAAGGAAGTAGTTTTTGCTGTGGTATTGACTACTGCGTGTGGTTTCTATATTCAGTCTTGGTTTAATGAGGAAGTAAAGCAATGGTACCCAGCTCACGTTTACATGCTCTGGAGGCAGATATTTTTTACCTCAGCTGAAATGGATGCTGCTGAAGCGCTGTCCTGTCTGATGTTGGCGAGCCGAGGGCATGATGAAGGGAGCAGAAAACAAAAGGAAGGAAAATAAGAGAGAGTGGTAGCGCTGTATGTGTTTTATGGCAAGGTTGAAAGAGATTTTAAAATATTGAAAGAAGAATGGAGAGGAATGAGTAAGGTTGAAAGACAGATTGAAATTCATAGAAACAGTCCACGGTCCTTCAAAAATATTATAATAGCACCCGCTGTCTGTTGGTCTGTGAATGTCATAAAATATTAATCAACGATGTCTGAGGGAAAACAGCTAAAAATGATGAATAATTTTTAATGTATTATGAGGGAAAACAGACACAATTGAGTGMATAGGTTTTGTGCCTTATTTTTAAATTAAATGGACAACTAGATTTGTACGTTTTCATTAGAAAATGTTCACAATGCTAGTGTGTTGTGAATGGTTGTTAGGGTCTTGTGAACGGTTGTCAGGGTGTTATGTTGTTTCGAAGGTGCTTTGAGTGGCTGTTATTATGTGGTTGGCAGGGCGTTCTGTGAGGCTTTGCTCACAGGCCCAATTCAACAGCGCCATGTCTTCTATTATATCCACCAATTTAATCATTTTCCAAAACTCATAGGTCTGGTCACATAGAAATGAAATAATACACAGGTTTAATTCATATCTGATGCACAAATGACCTTGTGTAAATGGACTTATTTCAATTTACTCAAATGAAAACTGCATTGAAAACAGACCATAAAGGTGTGTAAAATATAACATCTTGTGGTTTCCAGGATCACTCTGATAATCCTTTGGGAGCTGCTGTGACTTTGGCCCATGAGTTGGGCCACAACTTTGGAATGAACCATGACACTCCAGAGCGGGGGTGTGGCTGTCGGATGACTGTAGATCGTGGCGGCTGCATTATGACCCCGTCCACAGGGTGAGCATGTTTTTTGTTGTTTCTATTGGCTGAAGAATTTATTAAACAATTATTGATTTATCACTTATACATTTTGTCAAATCTCAAGCCCTACTTATTACCCTGCTTTAGTTAACTGTTATAGTATCTTCTGTCATTCAACCAGTTTTCTGTAGTGCCTTTGAACGGGTTAAGATCTAACTAGTCTTGTATAACCCTGCCTGGATCTGGTGTTTGAAAACCCTGAAGATACATCACTCCATTGTTCAATTAGTCTCCATTGAGCCCCATTATTTGGGAAATGGTTAAATCAAGTTCTCATCATTCATGTACACAAGAGAACAATCAGACAGATACCTGAATTTTACTGGCCTGGGGTTAACAAGCTGTCTCTCAGTGAATGGGATGGATTTAAACCACACAGGCATACATCATTACTGGCGTGAGGTTGGCTCTGGTTGAAATTGTTCAATCTAACAAACTTGCAGATAGGAAGAAAGCTTACTCTGTCCTGCTTACACCGAAATTTGGATTTTAACTGTCAGCTGGCTTCTTGAGATAACACAGTTTGCAGTAATGGGGTTCAATGTGTGTGTCAGGCATAGGTATCTGTCACGATGATGGTGAGAGGGGCTTATAATAATAGGATATTGTACTTTCTCTTATTTCTGCACGTTGTTTTGTCAAAAGTTGAAGTATGAAGGATGAATTGTTTGAGTAGTTTTTGTCTGTTTTTGACTTTAAAAGGCGAAATAATCCAAGCAGCAAAAGTCACTCACTGCCTCTTATCATTGGAGAGTTTTTAAACAAAGAGGATTATGGGTATTTTTATGTCATGCACTTACTTAGGAGAGCTTGGGAGTTTTTTTTGTAAAACTAGTGATTTTTTTTCTGATAATTTTGAATATTTATGATCCCAAAGAGAACCACGTCTTTCTTGTGGAACGATTTAGAAGAGTGACTGACACCCATCACCATTCACATTATTGTATGAATAAAACAACAGCATCAACATTCTTCTAAATTTTTCCATAGGAAAACGTCATATGGGTTTGCAAAGACCTGAGCAAAATTAGAAATGTAATCATAGAATATTTTAGGTTCCAAACCCTAATCTCAGCATCTTGTTTTACAGAATGTAGCCGGGTTGTTCTTTTTATTTGATTATGGAAGTGAACAATAGATGCCATCTCATTTCTGTGTTTTGGAGATGAATTAGTTTCATGGCAATCTGCCATTGGAGTCCAGCTGTGCCAAATGCATTATCTTCTCCCGCTGCGATGTTTGAGAATCAGACCTGTGGCCTTGAAAATAAACAACTTAAGCATCTCTTCAAGGAATCAGACTTTGATCTGAAAAAACTGCAATTTCTGATTCATACAGCTTTGGTCGCAGTGCATAAGTCAGTCGCTAGTAATCGCATGTCTGCTCTCGGCTGTGACTGGTCTGCTGTTTCTCTGCTGTGGCTTATCACAAAGTGGGGATGTTTTTGTTGGACTGTTGCTCATCCCTGGAAAACGGCCACAGCAAACAGTGTAAACCCTTTTCTCCCATTATGTGTTCATATAACATCAAGACAGCATGCTGGGAAGAAACTCCTCTGGGTTTTAAAAGCTACCCAGTAGAAAAATTAAGGGGGGATGTTTTGTCATCTCATTCGATTCAGATACAGAGTGGAGTTTACATCATAGATTTATAGCCCTTAATTCTGCATCGGCACAATGGAGGAATACTCTACAAAAATAACTTTCATTGTTTTGAGGTTACAGTTTAACTTTGTTTGCTGTTAACTTCTTGATATGTTTAAGATACATCGTAAGAGTGTTTGTTATAGAGTGTGTTGGAAGGTGATTCACATAGTGGGAGAATATGTGTGTTCTGTAAGAAAATCAGTCTACCATTGCAAAGAAAGGAAGACGCTGGCCTATTTTTCCCTTCCCATGGGAGAAACACAGACTTCCTTAGTTTATTCAACCCTTAAAACCAAAACTCACAGACACACAGTCTTAAAGACACAAACACAAATCTGCTAAGTACAGACAAAAATATTGTACAAACATTTAATGTGTAGTTCTGTTTACAGTAAACTTAAATTTTATTTACTCTGACGTTGTTCCAGATTAATATACTTTTGTTTCATCTTTGAAACAAGAATAAAAAAATAGATGCCACATTTATAGTCACCACAGGCTGACAATTAAAAGTAAAAATCCTAAAGTTAATAAAAGTAAAATGGTTCATTCTTGTGTATTGCATACAAGTATTCTAAAGTTTGGTGTTTGTTTTGCATTAAAATCATTTTGTGTTTAATGTACCGTAACAGCAGCAACAATAACAAAAACAGCATACGGTTTTAATATGACAGAGTTTTAATTCCCATGTAACCCGCCAAACAAATATCACACGCACTGATACAAAATGTGTTATTTTTCAAATATTACATTTTCTTATTGTTTCAATGCTTTTGATCCTTTGTCTCCATGCTGTTTTCGCTAGCTAAATAAACCTCCTGTATCTTGGCTCTAACAAAGCTCACAATCTGTCTCTGATTTCTTTAGTTCCTCAAACCCTTTTCCTGCTGTTGGATGTGTTGTGCTGTTCTTACGGTTCTCTGCGAGGTTCTATTTTAAAGTTCAAACATGAGAAATTCATGATCTCGCACGCAGCGTTATTTTTCTCTTTGACTGCCCGCCGTGAGTTCTCAGTGCCAGCGTTCTATCTGCAACACCTGAATGACACATAAGATGAGATTTCCAGGGCTGGGATCTTAGTAGAGAGTCAATGTCAGGACAAAATGAGTTGAGGCGACACAACCAGATCGAGAGAGAGACTGACAGAGAGATGGAATGCAGGATAAAAGAAAGACGTGCAGAAAAACAAACACAGATTTAGTAATAGAGATAAATAGTGCAATGCGTTCAAATGTTTACAGTAAACACAATAAGCCTCTTTCCTTAAGATTTTTTTTAGCTCTGTCTGAAATGTAAACAGGAAGTTGTTGTCGTTGCCTGGTGCTTTGCAGCCACATACAATAGCCGACATGTGGACTAATAGACAGAAGAAGAAAAAAACAGACCACTGATTGAAAAATGAAAGAGGGATATTGCAGCGCTCAACATAGCAATTGAGGGAAAGGAGGGGCCGCATTTAATTAAAATGTTAAATTGGTTTATTTGAAAAAGCTTTACTAGTCTTGTTTGCTTTTTGCTTGCACAAATTGAAAAATACGCTGGATATGATCCAGAAAGCGATGACCAATCACATGTGATATAATCTGTATACAGTGTACAGTGTGCACATCTTCTGTATATGTTTATACTCTGATGATATGAGTACACAACAAGCTTACCGCATAGAATGCAGCGTGATGCATTTATAATGTAATGGGGTCATGTGACTAGCGTAGCATGAAATAACTTCTACATGTAGCTATAGTGCTGTTTTCAGTATTTTAATACTACTGTATGTGCTATTTTGTTAAAGTTTTTTAGTGAATAACTGTTATTTAGTTATTTTGTGAAACTAGTACTTACTACTAGAGCTTTTCCTATTTCTAACAGCAAGAGTTTTCCTTGCTAGACAGGAAGACATCTGCTGCCAGGTGACATCTGCTGAACCAAGATGGCTGCTGGGTAAACTTACTTCCTTAAAGAACTTTGGCACCAGTCAACAGAAACAGCATTAACCTAAGCTGGATTTATAAGAACTTCCAGCAGCACTGTGCAGCACCCTTAAACACTGTGATTTGACTTCTTAAGACAGCATTTACCTCAACCAATCTCTGCCTGTATCTTCACTACAGAGCGCACAAGGAAGAACATTTGCCTGTAATATCAAGCATGTCAGCTGGCCTTTTGAAAAGAGCACATCAGATGCTATCACATAATAGCTATCGCTTTTGCTATTGTTAAGGCAGCCACGTGCCGAATCACAAGCGACCGAGTTATCTTCTAAACGACAGGCGGCACAATAGACCCTGACTTTAAATCAGCCGGAGTCACCGGAGGACGCTGATTTAACAGACATTAATTTCCTCATTCGCACGTATCGCTGATAGCATAACTCTGATAGGTCAATTCCAAAACTGAGGTTTGAAAAGGTCCTGATTTAAATTGCTTTGAATTGCAGCTGGCCAACGGCCCGACAGGTTAATGAAGATGATTACTGGGTATGTGTGAGAGCAAAGAGCAGGAATGTGTTTAAATGTGTATTTAATTTATTCCTCATTATGTTTTTATAGATGCATTGCTGTGAATGGGTGTGTGTAATTAAATTAGATGTTGTCACAGTTTGACCAGGATCTAGGCTGTTCTGATATCTCCCAAAGCGTTTTTTGATTAATACATTGGGAATGCTGAGATTTTAAGGAAGGGTTTAAGCTAACGGTGTGTTAGGAAGTGGTTAGTCTTTTCCAGGAATACTTCTGCAGCAATACTGGTCATGTTTCTGGGTGTTAACACCCTCAAAACGGTCTCAAAATGATGAGGTAAGACAAGTAGCTTTGGTGCCTGTGTGGTAAGTAAAGAAACCAGGTTTAAATCTGCATGTTTGAATGTGTTTTTAATTACCGTGCTTTGCTGTGATCTGTGTTAGCTGGTTTTATTTTGGTCTCATCACATAATTGACTTGAAATTTAAGGACCTCAGAGATGGAGTTGGTGTTAAGCAAGTGCTAAGGTTTGTTTTGTGCAAGCACTCAACATTGTACTTGTTTCATAATTATATCAAAATGGAAAAAGCAGATGCGTTTTTGAGAGGACAGCGGGCATGTAATTTCAGAATAATTTGCACTGTAATCAGCATCTGTGTTCAGAGTCTTGCTAAAGAGTCTTGAATAGACAATGCGGTTTCGCTCGGTGAATGTTTAGGAGAATAATGATGCAAATGTTTTATGGTAGCGGTTAAAGTTTCAGATGTGTGCAGGTATTTAGGTTTTGATGTGATGATAAGAGTTTTCTGCACACAGCTTTCACAGGGTAGAATGCAAAGGGTTTGTGAGTGATTTTTTTTGCATTTGAGGCAGTGACTTACTGTAAAGATGGACAGAAAGTATCATTTAAAGGGGGAGGGTTTTTAGCGGAACAGATTTATTGTTTATTCAAATTTCTTGCTCAAAAACTTTGTTCTTGAAACTAGTTTCCAAAATAGCCAGTGTTTTAGAAAGGATTTTATTGGATTATGCCTGTCATACGTGCCTATGGGTCATCAAAATTTGCAGTATTTATTTAAAAAAGCATTTTACAATTTTACTTTAAATGCATGTATTCTGATTCCCTTTTGTGTAGTTCATTATTAGTTTTATAGGAGCAAACTAACATGTGGATGACGTGTGTGTGTGTGTGTGTGTGTGTGTGTGTGTGTGTGTGTGTGTGTGTGAACCATCCCTAAACCATCCCAGTCTAAATACTGGCTTTGACCAGCTCCATTCTGTACCGTGCCAAACGCTCTTAACCCACTTGACCTGATGCCAACCTTTGCCAGCTTTCCATTCCAAGATCTCCACCCACACTCTGCTTAACTTCAGCGCCAATCCTTCTTTAAACCAAAGTCCTTTTCTGTACAAGTATTACTTTTCTATTTATCATAGCCTCATTAAACACACTACAGCACCACGGAAATGTCATTTCTGGGTCTTTCCTTAGCGTGTTTAAGACACAGTATGTGTTGCTTCTATTTGAAAATGTCATGACTTTTACTTCCAGACGCCCCTACTGATTGCTCTCTTTCAGCTTTAAGCCCTTTAAAGGTGGCATTAAAACTCACACACAGCCTCATTGTGCCCCAGCTTGCTGCAACACTGTTACTGCTGGCATCTGTGATATTTGCTGAAGGCCAACAGCTCATTGCAAATCAGTGTTTTGAGGCTCAAAGACTTGTTTCTGGTTTGTTGTCAATAATTGATTTGCAACACCAAGCTGATGTCAAATGCCAGACTAGTCTGTTTTTTATGTGATGGTGTGTGTGTGCCTGTAAATGTGTGCGTGTGTGTGTGTGTTTGCATGTGTGCGTGAGGTCCTATAGGAGAAAAATCAAAACGGATCATACTGGATAGGTCCAGTTTTAATGCTGTGACATCATTCCTGTACACTTTAATATCCAATTGTATTTAAATGACTCAGGTGGTACAGGGAGAGACGTTTTTTAAGAGAATTTAATTGGACAAAAATCTTTGTGGTGCAAGATGTGGTGCAAGTCATTAAAATTGAGTCATCAGTTTCAGTCACAGAAAGAGAGATAATGTTTTTAATGCACACATCTGCTTAATGTAGGCATAGCATTTAAAACTCACATTTAGATTTCATGATGTTTAAAAAATCTTGTGGCTGTCAAATGGGAACGTTTGATCACATCTTCTGCTTCTTTTCTAATGCTTTAAAAGAGATCTGAACAGTGCCTCAGACTGTCCGGATATACCCAGATTTTGCCATAAAAAGATATTTCAGTAAGAACTCAACCTAGTAAGTAAGAACCTAGGCTGTGCATCTGGATAAATTCTATGCTGATCTTCTACTATAATTTTTTATAGCACTATGCTATTGACTGTAGAGCAGTGATGTGTTCAGGTGTTGCTAGACAGGGTGCTGTGGGGACACAGAGTGAGGCATGAGGACAGACCCAGAACCCCCTGCAGGAGTCGGAGCAGATGCCCTCCCCACCTCCATCCCTGCTTGGCTTTTACCACAAAACCTCATACAAGCAGACGCTCACCCCCTGGGAATACAGATGTTCCTGGCAAACAGTTTCTCCTCACCTCCCTCCATCCTTCTCTCACGTTTTCCTCTCTTTCATCTGCAGACAGTTTATTTGGCTTTCCCGGCAATGACAGAATCATTTGCTGAGTCATGAGTAAGACCAAAATAAAACTCCTATATTTTCAGTGTGAAACCTTCTTTAACAGTTTACAGTCAAACAGTCTTTATAGTGATGCAGAATATAACATAACCGGGCTGTAAGCAGCAAGTGTATTTACTAAAATAAGCACGTACTGTAATTGTTTAGCGAGTGTTATATCCACAAACCTTATGATTATTAATGTTATAATCCCGCCTTCATATGCATGCTCAGTCTTGCTTTTTAAAAAAAAACTCAAGGACATCCAGTTATTCAGAAGTTTCACATATTTATGAGCGCATGGCAGATAGGCTTTGTTGTTCCACTTGTTTGTTGGGGTGAGTTACTGAACTGAAGACACCAGCAACAGAGCGTGAAGAATCTACTATAGTATCCTCCAGTGAGCAGAGCATAGACCCAAATGAGTTTCATTAGCGCTCATCTTAGATCTCCAATCCTCTCACTCCATGCTCAAGGCAGCTGCCCCGGACAGAGGCTGTCATGCTTGAATATGATTGGCTGCCTCTCTGTTTCATCTAAGAGAACTCAGACTTTGTTACAGTGTCTGCAGTCAGACAGAGGTCGTGCCCAGCGCTTGTTTTGTTTGATGATTGAACATGAAATGTATCTATGCTGTGAGCTGTCACCATACGGGCTTCTGCTCAGACGGCTTAGCGCTCATTGCATAGAGAACTGGGACATGAATGCCACAGTGGAAGGTCATATGCTAATTTGCTTTTGTTTTGTTGTCATCTTTGCTTTGTGGAAGTAATGGCCTTGTTGGCTTTGGAATTTAAATTCTTATGACTTGGTATGCTTGGTTGGGTCAGTAGGGTCGTGCCATTGTACTCTGTGTTAGTTTATTCAGTTATAATCTTTCTCGCTCTCTAGTTTGCTTTCACTGAGTTGGATTCTATCATTCTATGTGCTTTGAGCATATAAATTGGTTTGGCTGGACAGATATTCACTTGAAAAGCCTGTTATTGGCTAAAATTCACATTGAAATGTTAGCTTACATGAGCATATTCTAGTTCAGTGCTGGCCTAGACTGGTTTATGCCATACTGGTATAGCCATACTGTTCACTGACAAAACTTGATCCATCTGCTAGTAAAGCTAGCATGATAACAAGCTTAGCAATGGGTTTGGGTAAACCACCACACAAACATCAAACAGACAAGATATGCTGGTGTTAAGACATCTTGATTTTCTCATAAGGATTATTAATATGCCCCAATAGCCAGTTGGGTTGTTGATGATGCACATGTGAAGCTGTTTGGTTGTGTTTACTAATTTCCCTTTCTAAACAGGTACCCATTCCCCACAGTGTTCAGTACCTGCAGTAAGAAGGATCTGGTGGCCAGTCTGGAGAAGGGGGTGGGCATGTGTTTGTATAATATGCCTGAAGTAAAAATGCTCTACGGGGGGCAAAAATGTGGAAATGGATACATAGAGGAAGGAGAGGAGTGTGACTGCGGAGAGCCGGAGGTATGAAAGACCCACTTACATCAAAGACCCCCACACACCACAACAAAGCAAACCGCAATTCGCTTTTAGCTGTCAGGTTTAATCTAAATTAGATCTAAATCCAGTTTCACATTTTGACTTTGGTAATGGATCGTTCCAAATCCAATTTTATTTGGTCGGTTTAATATTCATACTGTAGGTCATGGGCTTGACTTTTAACCTAACGTTGTCCTAAAAACCTGTTGAAAACCTGCCAGATAATAAGAAACAACAGCAAACTCTCACACGTGAGAAGTTCTGCTGAGGAGAAACCAAAAACTGCTAAAGACATTCTAAAGCTTGAAGATATCTCAAACAGTCCAGACAGTAGAGTAGTACAGTGACTGGCATGCCTCTAATCGCATTACATTTCCTGCCGGACGTCTTAGAAATAACAGTGTGAACTCCCGGTGTGGAAAGCATTATCTGTGGACCATTAGCAAGTCTCAAAATGTTCAGCATTTCACATGACGGGATAATACATTTTCTGACCTGAATTTTGACCTGCATTTCATGTGTTTCAATTCTGTGTTGCCAGTTTCACCTAAGCTGTGGTGCAGTGGTAGCACATGTGCTTGTACCATAAAACAGTTCAAAGAACCAGGTTAAAATTTTTGTGCCCTTATATCTATATTATTCCATAAATACTGTAGGCTAGGGTGAACAGATCAGTGAGTCATTTCTGGTACTGCTTTATTGAGATTAACCATCTGTGTAAATATTTTCACTTAAATGAATCATATTTTCCAAAACTTCCTACCAGAAGTTATTTTAAGGGAATTCATTAACTGTAGCAAAAATTGACTGTAATTGTGTAGCTACTTGAAGTTAGTTACTGGAAATGTTATGACAGTGTTGAACTGAGGTAAAAAATAACTGGTCTGTAAATCTAAAGTCTATCATCGTAAAAAATTGTTTTGAAGAGGCATCCTAGCTGTGAATCCCAATCATCTCACCAGGGGGAGGCAGAGAGGAAGTGGGCAAGAGGAGAGGAAACTAAACAGCAGGAATTGAGTGTTGGGTAGAGGGATGAAAAAGCCCCTCCAGCCATCAGCTCACATCTGACTGATGCTAAGTTTGGAGAAAGGTGCATCTGTAAAGAGGTTTCTCTGACTCTGAGGAGCAGTTACAGTCAACGCAACTGACCCAACCCAACCCAAACCTTCAGCACCTCTCCTAGAACATACCATGACCTTGTTAAATAGGAAATGAGGGGAGAACTTGAAGAAGGGAGAAGAAAAGGAAAGTCCCAAAAGATGTGATTGTGTGGCGTATAAAATACTACTTTAGTGTTTCTGGTCGTAATGAGCTTATTTCTTTCTTTATAGATGAACAAAGTTCTTCTCCTTTACTGCCAATTATTTTCAACTTGAAATGTTCTCTCTCTCCTCTCTCTCTCTGTTTCTCTGTCTGAGGTAAATGTCTTCTTTCCTCCAATTGTGTGACTGACGCCCCTATCATTTCCACTTGGGGTCGCTGATGATGTCACTGCCTTACACACGTACACATGTACACGGTTACTGATGTCATGGGTTCAGAATCTGTTAGTAACATCATTTCTAAAGATTAGAACATGCCCGGGCCACTAATTTAAACCAGACAACAAATATGTCAACACACACAAATATACAGCAACATTTCCCAACATTTTTTTGTTACCATGGATGCAAAGATCTAGTTGACAAAAGGGAATTTCCTGAAAGAATACTAACCCCACACCTTACTGGATGAAGGTATTTTTCCCCTTCAAGTCTAATTATCAGTTAAGGGTTTTTTTACCTGTTTATCAAAAACAAATGTTAGTAAAGGTTAATTGCATCAAAACAACAGCAAATTTGTAAGTGACTAATTTCCAGCTCTTCAGTCAAACAGCTTTATTTCTGTTGTACCTTTAAGACTCATTTATGTAAATGACTTCGCTAATAATGGGCTAATCTCTTCACATGGAGCTTTGTGTTTTGAAAATGAGAATAACCTGTTGTTTATGACACGCCCTAGGGAACCTGCATACTGTTACATTGTGTACCATAAATGTACTGTAGGTCGCTTTGGATAAAAGCATCTTTCAGAATGTACTTTATGAGCTCAAATGTCACTGCTGTAAATCTTAAAGACTTTAAGCTTTATGATACAATCTCATTGTCATCATATGATATAGTCTCATTGTCATCAATGTGTTCCTCAGGAGTGCATGAATTCCTGCTGTAATGCTACAACCTGCACTCTCAAAGGAGACGCTGTGTGTGCTCACGGACAGTGCTGTGAAAACTGCCAGGTACTTTTCCAAATCTTTTCCCTCTCTCCCTCTCTTTCTTCATGTGTGAACGAAAAGCACTGAAATCATATTTTCTCTGCACCATTAGTAAGTGCAACATAAACCACTATTTGCGCTCCAAACAAACTCACTTTCCTCTCGAGCCTCCAGACATAAATCAGAGCTCTCAGCTGACTTACTGACTGAGGACAGGAGCCAGGCTGGAGAAGGCTTGGGCTCTGCTGAAGCCCCCCAGGGACGGACCCCAGAATGGGTCAACAAGTAGAACAATGTTCTATAGGTCAGAAAGACATACATGGTGACGTAGATACAGTATCATGACACAAAAATGTGCTTTGTCTGTTTTTGAATGTCTTTAAATAAATGGCTTTCTTTGAAATTGAAGTTGAAAGTATGCAGATTAACTTCTAGCCATAGAGGTTTTGGTGTGTGGAACAGGCCAAAATAAAGTTAGTTACAGATAATCTGTCCCTCTTGCTGAAGATATTTAAACTTTGGTTTCCTAAGACAAACTGTGACAGGTCTGGCATCTCTGACACTAAGCGCCATTAGTTCCCATATGTGTCATCACCAAAAACTGGTACATCTGTTTGAATATGTGCAACGGATAATGAGAGCCACCTTTTCATCTAGTGAAAAAATCAGGCTTTGACAGAACTTGCATGCTGCTTTTTTGTTTTTCTTTAGAGCTGACAGTCACGATCACCATAAACGTGTCGTTATATTGAAGAAAGCTGTGTAAGCAGAAATTCTTTTTGTGTCCGGCATAAAATTCTGGAGCAACATGAGAGTGAGAAAATAATGACAGAATTTTCATGGAACTTTTTCTTTAATTTATGTTCTTAAGCTTGGCAAAAACAACTAAAAAAGAAATACCCCACAGATTTATTTTGCTTTACCCAATAGTTTGTAATTTATTGAAAGCTTGCCTCTGCGTGGCTGTGAGATTATTCCTTTGTGTCCTGCATTGTAGTTTAATGTATCTTTCTCTTCGCTTTATGTGAGCTGAAATCACCCTTAGGTGACACTTTAAACTTTGGGCTTACGCTTTCTTTGTTAAGATCTTTTTGTTCTTGTTTGTGTGTGTGCAGTTAAAACCAGCAGGGACTCCCTGTAGAGAAACCAGTAACTCTTGTGACTTGCCCGAGTTCTGCACGGGTTCCAACCCCCACTGCCCTGCTAATGTATACCTCCACGATGGGCATGCGTGCCACAATATGGATGGTTACTGCTACAATGGCATCTGTCAGACTCATGAGCAACAATGCATCACCCTCTGGGGACCAGGTTGGTATTACAATAGAATTTAAATTTGCAGACACATTATGGCAATGTGAGAAATAAACACATTATGTTCAATGAGAAAAAATGTGGGCGTGGCCTATCGGTTGGGAATTCATTGGATCAACTGGCAGCCATTGGTTGAAACTTTAGCAGCCCTGATGACATCATGCAAAAAGTGAAATCATTGGCGCAAACATGACTTTTTATGTTGCCTATTTTAATAGGCATATTAATTATTGATTATTAGATGGATTTTATATGGGTGTGTGTTTTTTTAATCATACATTTTTGACACTGTAATACCATCTGCAACAACTTCCTGCCTGGAACTTTCTGTACAAATCTACATGCATTCATACAGCGATCATAAGTGGTACTATCAACTGATTGCTGTTATATATTCCACATGTCTGATCGTTTCCACATCCAGAAAGATTCAAGCTACTGCCTGACATGTTTCATCTGTTTTCACTTTATAAACAAACTCCTACATGATGGAAATATTGTGGCCGTGTCATATTTCCACCTCTGACTGGGGGGATGTGGTGCCCCTGTTCTTATTTTCATTCTGTCTCTTTGTAGGAGCGAAACCTGCCCCGGGAATCTGTTTTGAAAGGGTAAACTCTGCAGGTGATCCCTATGGGAATTGTGGAAAAGACTCTAAGGGCTCCTTTGCTAAATGTGAAGCAAGGTACTGTCACGGCATGTTAATGCATATCCACTGTAGTAAAGCTTTCAGATAAAGTATAGGTCATGGATGACAGTTACAATAAATGCAGTTATTTCTTAAGATGGCTGGTTGTTAATTGCTATTTTCACTCAGCATTTATTGTTGGTCTGTTTCTTAAGTAAATAATGCTTGTTTACTCTGTCTGTGTAAAGTGATTTTACTTATTTTAGTTTTACTTAGTTTTATTACCAAAAACGCTAGATTAAAATTAAGAACCAGTGATGAATGATGAAATAAACACAGGCTTTATATGGGAAACATTCTTGAAACAAAAAACTGTTAATATAAAAAAATCATTAGCGTGAAATGAAGAATATTATTTGTTAAGCTTGTCTAGATTCATTCACGTCACTTACTGTCTAATTATTATGGGATGCCCCATCAAACATCTTGTAATGAATGTCACTTTATTAATTTGTGTGGGGCCAGTGACATTATCATTCAGCGACAGAAGCGGCCTCTGATTTTGCCTGTAATCTCCTGTCACAATTAATTACACTCTGCGCTCTTCACATGAGTGAGAGGTTGTGAAAGTGAGGTTACATCAAGACAACCAGAACCAGAAGTTTCAGTCATTTTATCACAATGTTCAGTGCTAAAATGATCCATTTGTTTAGTGATGAAACACTTATTTGTTCTGCTCGCTCATTGTGTGTGTGTGTGTGTGTGTGTGTGTGTGTGTGTGTGTGCGTGTGTGTCTGTCTGTGTGTGCACATGTGTGTGATTGAAACAGGGATGCTAGATGTGGGAAAATTCAGTGCCAAGGGGGTGCTACCAGGCCAGTGATTGGGACCAATGCTGTTTCCATAGAGACAAACATCCCTCTGCAAGAGGGAGGGCGAATTCTGTGCCGTGGAACGCATGTGTACTTGGGTGACGATATGCCTGATCCAGGCCTGGTATTGGCGGGCACTAAGTGTGCTGAGGGCATGGTACGACAACACACTAGACAGCACATTTGCCACAAAGATGTTTGTGTGATCCTGAAATATCAATAGCAAGTTTTTATGCAATGTACATAATTTGTTACGATTTTAATGCATCTTTAAACCTGCTGTTGCCTTTGTTTCTCATCATCACAGATCTGTTTGAACAGACAGTGTCAGAACGTGAGTGTGTTTGGAGTGCACAAATGCTCGGGGAAGTGTAATGGAAGAGGGGTAAGATCTCAGCCGCTGTGTCAGTTCATATTTTCTTTCTATTCCTGCATATCCAGGGGCATTTAACAAAACAGACAGTTCTGTTTCTAAATTCTGATTGAATGAGCGTGCATTGCATACAATGCACAGCCTAAGGTTGTTACAGCATCAGCTTAACATGTTACAGTGATTTTATCATTTTAGCATATTAAAAGAGTTTTTGCTTTATCTGTTTCTCAAATATAAGTGTCAATATCAGGCATAAGGTTGAAACAGCAAGTCAGCACAAATAATTGCCCTCAACTCTAAGCCAAACTCTAAGCTCTAAAGTAGCTTTGCTAGCTTGAGGAAGCAAAACACTCAGTATTACCTTCAATAGCTTGGAATAGTTCAGATGTTTGATGCATAATTTTCATACATAATCAAACTGCAATATTTAACTCAGCCAACAGGCTTCCTGCATACTGCTGCACTATCAGTCTTTGTCGTTCCAATAAAGTTATACCAGTCATCTTAAATTCATTTGTGTTCCATTTAAAGTGTCATTCATCATTTTTGGTGTCAGTGAAGCACCTAAATGTGATCGCTAGCATTGCTAGCACTCTACAGGGCACGTTTGTGAGCACGTAATATTTTATTTCTTTCCTCTTGTTACGATTCCTAAATTGGGAATTGTGTCAGCTAAAGCACTGATGATGAATGCTTTCTCATAAATTGTTCATTTCTTTCTGTAGGCCGTGTAATTACATGATTCCAAAGCATCTGAGAATTCAGTTTTGTGACCAAGGCTTATTTTCTTATCAGACTTGTGCTGCAAGACAACTGACAATTGTTAATTAAATCTAAAGTACCAGTGTGCTTTGAGGTTATAAGTGTGTCTGTTGTTGATGGTTTGATGGGCTCTCTTGAGCGTGAAGAAACCATTAGACCTTCAAAACTTCAAGATATCGCTGCGTTCAAGAACACTCTACAATTGAAATGACTGAAAGATAATATTCAGACTGGGATTTAAACATTGAGTGACATAAATGAACTTGCATGGTGATCCCAGAAATATCATTGATGGGTAAATGTAACTGTGTTTGTTTGGAAGTTTAAGAAAGTGAAAGAAATATATACAACATTTAGCCAATTACAAGAATCTGTATAAAGGAATTTCACAACAAAATCCCTCAAAACTTAAGCGTAAAACAGCAGCATGTTGTGTTGATAATGTCTGTAGTTGCTTCATGTTGCTTCATGATAATACCACTTGCTTCATGTTTTCAGGAATGCAATAACAAGAAGAACTGCCATTGCGAAGCTCATTGGGCGCCTCCGTTCTGTGATAGGGCAGGGTTTGGCGGCAGCGTCGACAGTGGACCAATGAGAATAGCCGGTACAGTGATTGACAGCTGTGCTGATAACTTGCTTCCACAATATTAAAACGCTAGCATGACATAATTCACATTTTTATTCTGCAGTACTTGCGCACTCTGTTTTTTATAAAGCATGTAGATTGCATCAGCAAGTCTAACTTTCACCCCCTCTGTGACAACAACACGGCAGGTAGAACAGTCTGACCCAAAAGTACTGTAATGTACATACAAAACCCATTTAACGATTTTCTCATAGTAGTAGCACTGACAGAACACAGCATTGATTTTACTGTTGGACGTCTGAAGAGGTTTATTCAGTTGTCAGTCAGCAGACACTCAAGAACTTTGAGAAAGCTTGTAAAAATGTCTTCTCCACCCCTCCTGCAACGTAGCTGGAGACACAGAGTGATAGAGATCGATTCTTTCCAAGGCTTTTCTTGCTAACCTGGCTTTTGCTTCCTGTGTTTTCCCTCTCTGTGCCTTTCCATGCCGTACAACAGACGTGCGAGTGTGTGTATTAATGTGCGTGCTGTCCTATGTGACAACAGCTGACAGCGGCGCCGTGGTCTTGGGCGCGCTAGTCACGCTCATTTGCTTGCTGTCGACCGGACTGATCGTGTGTCTGAAGAGGAAGGCGCTGGTTCAGATGTTCTGCATCAATAAGAAGAGTGCCATTCAGAAGCTCAGGTACTCTTACTGCAGTTAATAAACTCCAGAAAGGTTTATTTTGGGTTCAGGTTTCATCCAAGGACTCATGCATTATAAAATGAGATTGTACGTTGTACCTCAAATGTTGTACCTGAAACGTTGTACCTAAAACTATTGTAACAGGTACAACAGACACTTGCAGGTCCATGGATTTGATTGCTGTACATGAAGTTAATTTTCATAAACAGCCGTAAGCTTAAAGGATAATTCACCTAAAAGTTTTTTATTCTGTCATAATTTACTCATTTTTTGTATTGAAGCAGTTATAGCACTTAAATTGAATTTTACATATATTTCCGTAGTTAAGTCACCATGACAACTAAATTGAATTATTAGGTATACTGCCAATTAGGTATACTGCCAACACAAGGCAAGGTCAGTAAGCGCATATAATACTAGTCTTCCTCTAGCAGGTATAATAATTAAATCTTGTGGTTACACTTTTAAAACAGTGTATTTTAATGTGTCATGTCTGACCCTGCGTACTTCCATTATAAATGTCTTACTGTAGTCACAGAACTAAGTTCTGATTGATGAGACCAAATGTTCTGTGGTAATTAATATTGTGCCACAGGCTCCGTTTATAGAGCTTGTATTGTTTTTATTTGAAAAAAGTTAAACATTTCTTAAAGCTGCACTCCTTACCTTCCCCAGGTTACATTTATAAGTTTATAATGATATTTATGATAATTAAAGCTGTCATGTCGGATTTCCCATTAAATGGATCAGACTTACATACATAATGGAAAAGACAGTGTAACCTGCAGTACCGTGTTTCAAACAGAGAGGCAGATTCAGTAACGTTTGCTTTGACTGGCTCCACCCCAGTACTGCAGCATTAATGTTATTTTGAACCATGTTACAGATCAGTTGGGCAGAAGCGAACATCCAACCCCCCACAAACTCAGTCAGTCTTCAGGGGCTCACCTCAGCACATGCCACTCTCATTACCTCTACACTCCAGGAGAGATTGTGTAAGTTCAGTACCCAGCTACCATCATCATTGATCTGTCATTGAAAAGTCAATGCATTAATAACTGAATTATGATAGTTGAGTTCTTATCAGAAATGCAGTTAAAATTGTTTTAAACCAAATCTTCTGTCAGCTTAAAATTGAAGGTGGTGTTGCATCATTTAGTTCAAGATCATCTTCAAATGGTTGTCAGAACACATATTTACAGCCCTATTAGCAAGAAATAACAAGATTTTTATTAGATTTCATATTTCATAAATCAGTATGTCAAATGCTGCCTTCACCAGATAGGACCATGATATGAAAAGTTGACACGCAAAATTATCATGCCTGTCTGAGCTAATTTATCCTGTACTGTGGGTTTGGACAGAATCACGCTAAGGTGCGTAATTGATTTAAAGTTCTGCATTGTTCCTCAAAGAACGGAGTATCATTAATACTCCATAAAGTCATCTAAAAAAGCTTAGACATCCTTTCAGAAGCGTTTTTGTTTTAATTCAGTGCGACACATGGAATGGACAAACAATAGAGTTAGTGAAATTGTTAAATTGCAAAGGCTTTTGAGGAAGAGATTAGGCCGCTCTGTGATTGGACAGTCGCCATTGAGGTGTTTAAATGAGAAAGCGTTGATGGATGGCTTGATCTGGCCGTTTGTTCCAGCAGCCCAAAGCTTCTTGTAAGGGGTACATGTTTAAGTGCGTCTTCATTTGTGTGGGTGCCACAGCAGACGACTGTAATGTATAAATGCTTTTGTAATGTCTGAATGTGAAAGAGAATCAGCATTGAGCTTTATGCAGCAGGAGGCACAAATTGATTCCTTGAAGAGTGCTAAAGATCAGAAGTTGGTTAAAGAAGCTTTTCTGCTTTGTAGGAACACAGAATAGAAATGATCAGTGCTGCCTATAGCCCAACAAGTTCTGTAGGTCCTAACAATCACAGCAGAGAGAGAAATACAAAGACGGAGAGAGATAGAGGAAGAGAGAGAGGTGACAGACAGACAGATAGAGGAAGAGAGAGAGAGGGCGGTGCTTGAATCTTGATATTTAGTGTTTAAAACTACTTTACTTCTTTAACAGATTAAAGTGAGATTTTAGAGGAATCAGATTGATGAATGTTCTCTTTTAAGTGGTAAATTTGTCTCTCTGTCCACAGTCATCTCACCCCAGTTCAGAACCTCTCCTCCCTCCAACCAACTTCCACAGTTTACGTCAGCTACACGATTGCCCCACCCGGTGCCAGCAAGTCCACATCAGCCACCCCATGCCCATCACACCGTGCATCGGCATGGCAACGGGCCTGAAGTCGCTGCCTGTCGTCCCGCCTCACAGAACTCTGCTCACACACACACAGTCCCCAGAAAGAGCAAGAGGCTTCTGCACACTCCCACGCCAGCTGGCCTACACACACCACCAGGTGAGTCAGTCTCAGATCGTCCACCCTTTACCTGTGATTCATACCAGAATGACCAACGATTTTGGACCAATTAGAGTTCACTGTGGGCGGGGCTTCCCAGTGAGAACAAAAACTCAATTTAAATTAAATGTTGAATAATGGAAAAACCACAAACATACAATATTATATTTTGTTAACATTAACGCTGTCAGTCTGTAAGAGCAGAGAGGATTTAGCAAAAGGGTCACAGAGGTTTCAGCATAAAACCGCTAATACTAGCCCTGGGTTACACACAATTCACTTTATAGTTCCCAAATCCCACAGCAGAGAGAGGGGAACACATTACACTGCTGTATAAATCACATGAATTTTCCATCTGAATACAGACTCAGTTAAAGATAAAATGAGACAAAGGAGGGTAAATGTGACAGTGGGCTAGAAAAAGTGGGCGAGAGAGTGAAAGTGATGTGTAGAGAAAGAGATTGGGTTGGAGGGGTATGTGAGAGACAGCCAGAGATGTGTGTGTGTGAAGGTATGCGGTTTAGACGATAAGTGCCGCTCGGGGATGTTGGGAGATACGCTATCAGACAGCATAAAGAAACACATCTGTTGCTATGAAACTCTTCAAAGCACCAAACTAACTGTAGATTCAACACATGATGGGCATCTCAATGCGAGGACACGACAACAAATATATTTATCCTGCACAATAAAACATTGTACTTTGACATAACAAACATAAGTTAAGGTGTTACAGGGACTTTTTGAGTTTTGTTGCAATAGGACAAATGTCTTCCTCAGGAATCATTAAAAGGGCATTAAAAGAGCTTTCATTTATTTTTTTAAAGCCTCAATAATGCATTACTTTAAAGTCCTCAATAATAAGTGATATTAAGAAGTAATTCATAATGTACAATTTATGTCCCCAACAGTAGCGTTTCGTTAAGTACGCCGTTCGTCTCAAAGCTCACGTTGCTGTGCCACACAATGTCAGTGATGACCTCATTATAGCTTTTTTGTATGCTGACCTCACTGAAAGCATTCGCATTAAACCCCTTTACATACAAAATCGGCGTGGTGTGTTTAGTGCTGCTGAGTGCCCTTTTCTACTCCACTGAGTTCGCATCCGTTCTCAAAGCCCCCAAACTTTTTCAGCATTTAGGTGTTCTCACAAATTGGTCCATGGCTCGACACACCGCCGCGCACTCATGATTAAAAGGTCTTGTTCTGCCGTAATGACATCGCTTTCTCCCGAGCGATGCTTTGCGAGGGCGGCCTCGAAACAAATCGCTTCAATGCAATGTTTATAACCCGGAATGGGTGTGGAAACGAGGGTGAGAGGCTTAGAGGACGAAAAATCAAATAAAGTGCAGAGGCATGTTTTTCCTAAAGCCTCAAAAAAACATAAATAACAATCTGGGCTAGGAATGGTTGGCATCACTCATGCAAGAAATGTACGATTCTTGTCTCAGTGTTTTGGGTTTGTTACGTTTCTCCATCGTTCTCTGAAAATCGAAGCTGAACAGCTGTGAAAAACAAATCAGCTGTATGTCATGATATCACTCTGTAAGTGAATTGGTAACATATGATGATTGACTCATATATGATGAATTGGGTGTTGGCGATGACAAATGTAGCCGTTCTATGTGTTAAACGTACAGCATCTGCACCTGTTTATTTTTCAGGATGTGTTGTGTAATTACAGCCCCACCTAGTGGTCATGATCGGTTTTGTGTGTTGCCATGAACAGGACTGTGACAAGCCCAGTCCCCCACAAAAGCCACTTCCTGCAGACCCCTTGGTCAGAAGCCATGGTGTGAGTCGGAGCACATCCAGAGTGGGAATTCAGATACCAGGCCCTGAACCACTACACATCCCTGTTCCAGCAGTACCAAGACCACCCCCATCCATACCACTGCCAAACAGGTCAGTTCCACTTCTGTTTAAAATCAAACATTCATAAAACAAATGTTTAATTGAAATATGGTTCTTATTGTAGACCTCTTCCAAGATTACCACAGACGTTCTATAATAACTGATATATGGACGCCTACAACGCTGAGAGGAAATTTCACCAGCATCTATAAATACTTGTTTGCACTATGAAAACTTTAATGGACCAAGTGACCAACCCTGCAGAACTCCATGGAGAGTCACAAAGAAGAGGGCTGACTTGACACCTTGGTGCTCCTTAAAACGGTGTTTATTTGTCCTCAGGTACAGCAGAACTATTTAAGATGTATATTTATTGTGAAGAGACAAAGATGTACTGTTCTTGACACTTTTTTACTGTATGATTGTGTTTTTATTACAATTTTTGGTTGTTTTCAAAACTGAAAAAAAAATGCTTTGTCATGGTTTCATATATATGAGTTTATTTGCTTTTTGGAAGTTTGTTTGTGGTAAGAATGACGTTGGTGTTTAAAGATTAAAACAGGACCTTTCAAATTGACAAGACCTTCAGACTGACACAGGCTGTCTGTTATACTGGAGTATGAGCAATATACAATCTAAATGATGACACTACCCCAGAGCCCTGTAATGTAATCAGTCGCAAAGTGCAAAAAACGTTTACAGAATTGCTTCAATGAGGCATGTCATAAAGATGGAGTGACGAGAGACATTACTGTTTAGTCACAGTTCAGTCAGCTTTGATGTATTCTAACGCTTCTAGGCATCCACAAACCAATTTTTCATAAGCTACATTGCCTTGAAATGAATGTACATTTCATGTGTATTTGTCGACGGCTCTTCAAGAGTTTTAGTATGCGGTGTAACTTGCTAAATCCACGTTTCATACTATGTACGTTCCAAACATGAAGTTACAACACAGTTTTTTTTCCCCAAGCTTTGAAATATAAAAAGACTCACAAGTGACACATGAAACTGTTACTCCACAGTCTTCGCAGCATCACAAAATAGACCAATTAGCATCCAGTATTCTTCCCAAGATCCAGTCTGTCACAACCATGTCGTTTTGGCCTTGTTGTCCTGTACACACTTTAAAGAAACATTCTGTGAACGTTCATTTAACACTTGAGGTAATGCTTGTTAAACATTCTGTACTGTATTTCTCATATAACTTGTGACATTTTCGCTTATGTCATATCACTTTGGTTAAGATGTTTGCAATGAAAATAGCAGTTTTAAAGTACAGAGGATGCATTAAGGAACATTGCTGGTGTGTATCGTCATGGCGATGGCATTTACACACAAGGATGTTCTTGTTTTTCTTAAAACACTTAGTGCACAGCAGAACAGTTATTCATAAACTCATGAACTGTTTGTTCTGCTTGGTACTTTAACCTGAAGGGAAAACTACACCAACAAAATTTCACCTCAGTTTTTTCCACGTATAGTTACAGTAAATTTTCCAGTGTTTCTGCTTTGAGAGTGTAACACACCCAAATGACATCTCATTCAAACAACCTGTGTGTGTTAATGCTTTTGTTTACCTATTCATAAGCATTTATGTACATTTCACCTTTTTATAAACACTCAAGATGAATGCTCAAAAACTGACGATTGGTTAATCTGTATTTGCTCAGTTTATGCACCGTTGATTCCATAATGTAACCAGTTTTATATACTACAGTCAAATCGTATTTCTATTCATTAGGAAAAGGGAATCGTAAAATGCCTTCTTGCAAACTGACTGGTCTCTTCAGAACCGGATACTTTTCATAATGCAAAGACTTGAACAGAACTGTGGAAAAAAAATAAACAAGGATATTGCTATGTGAATTTTATTTTATTATACACCACAAAAAACACAAACACACACACATATTATGTTAAAATGTGGTAAATATGAAATCATTTTTGTTCTCCACAGCAGTATGGTCTCAGTGGATCTGAATCTTCATGGCTTCTTTTATCCAACAACTTTATGATGTTCTGAAACAGAAGCATATTTTTGTTCAACATATTAAGATCCACAAGTATTTATTTTATTGATTTGTATTTATTTTATATATAATTGATCAGGTTACTTGTCTTCCAAATGATTTAGCCATATCAGCTGCACTCGCTCCATGCTGCATTAGGATGTTAATATAAATAAGTGACCAGCATTAATTCCTTTAGGAAGTTTGTATTGTGCTCAACCTGTGGTTTAATCACTGTTATTGTGAGCAAATATGTTTCTTTACCTCATTCCTCATGTGGTGGTCTGCTCCACTGTCAAGCAGAACTTTAACCAGTTCTTCGTGATTATTCAGTACAGCTACCTACATGAAACCATGAAACATCTCCAGTTATACATTTTATCTCCTTGACAACTTTAGTGCCAGTTGTTTAGATGATGGTCTCAGCTTCATTTGGTACATCCATGGATCTAATAGGTCAGTTACTCCAGTATAATTTATTTCAGGTAAACATGTTCCTAACTGGCGCATAAGAACTAAATGAATTGTGTTTTCATGTCCATCAAACAGTCTCTTCCTGTCTAACTGAGCAGCTACTGGTCTGGTTATGCAAAACTATTTGATGTCATCACATCCATGACTACCATTAGTGGTGTCTTCCCAGCTTTGTCACGGACGTTCACATCAGCTCCAGCTTGGAGGAGGATAGAGGCCACCGCAGCGTTCCCAGTGATGGCCGCCACACGCATGAGTGGAGTCCACAGAGAAACCTTGTCCCTCACATCCACCTGTCGGTACAAAAACACGGATTGTCAAGAGGTTCTGCCTGAAATGGGGCTTTATGTGGAAATACACCACAGACACATTCACTGAAGAAATATGTAAACCCATGAAACGCCTTCGATTGTCCTGGTAAATCCTCCTGTTGATTTAATGAACTAGTTAGTGCAAAACCTGGTGATCCATGTGGGAACCCAAAACATTCCAAACAGCAACAGTGGAATTCTGTGAAGTTCTAATATGGCATAAATTTTGCTAAATTATAAATATTCCTTCATTTTTTGTTGTAAGGATTCTCTGTTTTACTGTGTAAATGTTTAAACTGTGTTTATATCCAGATTTTGTATTTCTTATACTTTGATGTTGAGTCTTATCCCATATAGAGTTGGAGGAACAATTGCCCTCTGACCTCACAGTCATCCTGGATCATGTGTGTGATTACAGACAGGTGTCCACCATCTACAGCCCAGTGAAGAGGACTACAGCCAGTCATGTCTCTGGACTGCCATGTGGCTCCACACTTGCGCAGATGCTTCACTATGTCAAGGTGACCAGCAAAACAGGCCAGAACTAGACTGAAAACAACATATACCATATATATGTATGTATGTATGTATGTATAGGCACTATATATGTAGTACATATAGGTATATATATAGGTACCATATATGTATATATATGGTACAAATATACTTACCTGTCTTTTCCAGTGCTATCTTTCATTTTAATATCAGCTCCATGTTTCACCAAAATGTCCACTAAGCTACAAGTCAAGATAATGCCACTTTAAATGTGACACTAAATATATCCATATAATTTACACCAGATATGAGTTTACCTTGTAAATCCTTTCTGTGCCGCCACCATCAGAGGGGTGAACCCCATTTTGTCATATACATTTACATCTACTGTGCTAGAGATGAATTGACATGAAAGAGATTATAAATCAGTGGGACACCATCAATATTATCTTATACAACACAGATTTAAATCAATATTTAACCTTAATAATGTGAGTATAATTTCCATCAGTAATCTGTTAGCACTGTTGGGTGTATTCCAGTTGTATCAAACATACACTAGCTGAAAATAATAAACATTAGGTCTCACCCCGACTGCAACACTGTGGTCATTTCCTCTTTGTCATTCCTGTTAACAGCCTGGTGAAGGTTTTTGCCACTGTATGGCTCTCCTGTAGCCACACCAACAAACATTAAACACATATATTGTGTGACTGAATCACGTTTCATAATCTTTCATTTCAACATCTTTAAAATCAACATACTCCGCAGTTCTCAGTTTAAGTCAATTTTCCATGTAGATCTAGTAAGTTGTCAGTAGCTTGTACTATAAGCCTGTTGTTTTTAAAACTTTTATAGTCACCAGGAAATATTCACTATAGTGGTAAAGCCATAAGCAACTTTTGTTGCCTACAAGCTTTAATGGGAGTTTGTTTACAGCTGGAATGAGAAGACTAAGTTTGCTAGGTATTAAAAGAAACACAAAAACAGATCAAGTCTTGATGTAAAGTATCATTTTCTCACGGGTGGTGAAGACAGAGACCACAGAGCTAAGGCGGCTCTCTCCTGAGGGTCCGGTGAACTTAAGTCTGAAACTGTAAGAGGTACTGGGCTCCAATCCCTCCACAACATAATGGCTGCTGTACCCTCTGTGATAAAACACAGAAATGTTAGTTGTTCTTCTAAAACTATTCTCTGTCACCAGATAACACATCTTTGGACTATCATTTGATACTTAAACAATACTAAGTTAATTTCATCTTTGTTGTCAGTTTTTATTTGAATTTATTTTTATTTACAGCGCGAATTAAATTCACATAGTAAAACTATAATCAGACAGAGAGCTTACATGAACATAGTATTGTATGTTTGTGTTTTGGGGTCCATCTGTTCCACAGAGACACGGGTCCAGCATTCAGGGGGACCACATCGAGGTTTACTGACCTCATCCCAGCTCAGTTCAATACTATGGTGAGTGACTTTACCAATCACAGGTGACTGAGGAAGATCAAGAGATTGATTCTGCAAGGCTGGGCAGGAAGTCAATAGAGAGAATGAACAGTCATGCAAGCATAGATTCTTCGCATTCATTGCTTACCCCAAATTATACAAGTCATTTTTTAAAAAAAATGCTTCAATAGACATAATTGTAAACAAATGGAAACTTTTCATTTGTGTTAAAACAGAACAAACTTAGAATAAAACTACTTAACCAAAAATGTAAAGTTAGGGCTTTGTGAAAAGGCGTCAAAAATCACAGCCGATCAGAACCATGTGTGAACTTTCTTTTCAGTTTCTGTTAAGACTTAACAGCCGTAAAACTTTCGCTTGGCACTTGTGAATGTATATTGACTGCTGTAATGCTTGTTTCCATTCAGTGAATGGGGGCGGGCCTAAGAGGGGCAACAGCGCACAAACCAATCATGTTCTGTTGTTTTGACAAGGTCAGTAACCCAATCCAATCTATAATAAATATAAGTTATCTGATACAATAGCAAACACTGGTCTTAATCCAGAATGTGTTATTCAGGTGTGACATACTGGTAAACGGCAGCCTACTGGTTTCATCTTAACAAAAGGTCATAAATATCGTGTTACAATTCACCAAGAATAACTAACCAGCAACTAACCAAGACTGTTCTTGGATTAGTAATTAAATGGAAGGATTATGCATTACTTTTTAATCACAGCTGGTAAGACGTTTAATAACGTTTAATACAACATTTCTAAAACGTTTAATAAAACAAAACAGTGTACTTGTCAATGTAATATGTAAAAATGTAAGTATACAATTAAAGCCTATGTAGTATTTGTTATAGTTTGTATTTTCTTAGTATTTTTGCTAATTTATTTCTTAACAAATTTTAATATTTTAATTTCCAATTCTATGAAGGTCTTTCGGCTACTACCGATGACATACATGAGAGATCAAATCCCTTTTATTATAGATATTGTAGGCTAACATATTATATAATTGATTATATATTGACAAACTGCACATCTGTGTCTGTATTGTTTTGGTTTATCTGAAACGTTTCAACGCAACTTTAAAGCATTTCTGTGATTTATTTTAGTTAACTTAAAAAACAACATGCTGTATTTTCATAGTAGTAGCAAAACAAGCGCAACAAATTGACAATAACTTCATACTCATAGGCTAGAGGGTCAAACACAAATCAACTATCTACCTGGATCCATTGTTGTCTCCGATGTTGTCTTGTTTTGCAGATGATAGTTTGTATGTAGCAGCCGCTGCAGTCTCTCTCTCTCTCTCTCTCTCTCTCTCTCTCTCTCTCTCT
>JBAJNP010000293.1:0-104345 GCA_036877545.1 Yasuhikotakia modesta
ATCCAGCGATACCAAATGAGCCGCTGTGCCACTTTAAAAAATGTTAGCTGGTAGTTCCGCCCAGGGAGATGCACTGGAGCTAGAATTTGATGTAGGGCCCAAACCTCCGTCCCACCCACCCACCTTGGAGGGCAGATCCTACTTCTAGCACCAAGTGATTCCATGGGGTGAACCACCAACTGCATTTTAAAAACACGCACAAAAACAGCCAGCCAGTGTCCCAGAGCTAGCTGACCCGCCCAGAGAGATGCACTGGAGCTAGATTTTGATGTAAGGCCCAGGCCTGTGTCCCACCCACCCACCTTACAGGTCAGACCCTACTTCCAGCACCAAGTGATTCCCTGGGGTGATCCTCCAGTCCCAGGACATAAACCTTGCTCTGATGCAGCAGTGCTTTCCACTGTCAGCCTAAAGGAAACAAAACATGGTTAGTTGAGCTGGGGCGGACCCCAACTGAAGAAGTCTGCTGTCTTTCACACTTTTATAGTCTAAATTTCATGAGGTCATGATGCTGTATATGCCTACATTCCACGACGTCATAAATTAAGATCGAACACGGTGTCTCCGCCCACCGTTTCTCGGGGAAACGTACAAACAAAGAGGACAAATCCTATTTGGATTAACTGGTGTTAAAATGAAGAAATAATATTGACGCTGAAAACAGCAGTCGATTGGTCCAGAAAAGGATTTTGAAATCTGTACTTTGTTAGTGTCGTTTTATAAAAAATAAAAACACATTAAAGTGTTTGAAAAAAATAACACAATAAGCCTTTTTGTAAGTGTGAGAGTATTGCGATTTAGAAGATAAACAGTGATTTAATGTAAGCTGTCTTGTCAAACTGCAAAGTAGTAATTCACTGGAGCCACGTGTAACGATACCCATCACGCAGGTGTTAGTATGATGGTTAGTATAGTGTGTCATAGCTGCGTTTCTGATGATAATATGACAGGAGACGCGCTATCACTAAAATCTGTTGATGGGGCAGAAAATGTAATAATCGTAAAATGATCAAATGTGAAGGGAAAGTACGAGGATAGACTGTGGTCGCCAGAAATGAATTGAATTAATCCCAATTAAAATAAGATGTTTTGTAAATGATTACATTAGAAAATATTTACAAATAATCGTCCAAAACTACTTGATCGAAGCGTCAATCAGTCAGTAACATTTTCAACGCAGTACACGTGTGTATTTGGTTGTAACTGAAGTGAAATTATTTTATTCATGCTAACAGATCAGATGTTGCTTATGCGAGGCGTCTTCACGACTACTTGGTAACCCATCGTACTTGTCTATACATTTTCCTTGGTTTTGCTAATCTGTCAATAATTTCAGTTAAACAAGTATTCTCCGTTATTTTCAGCCCTATATGGTCCATTGTGTTCTGTTGTGGTATTTTATTGTATCGTTTATTTATGTCGTTCAGAGTCAAAAATAGTGGTGGACGAAGTACACGTACCAAGTACTGGAGTTAAAGTAGAGATACACTTGGTAAAATATTACTCCCTTTACACTTTCACCTAAGTAAAAGTACAAAAGTATTTGCCTTCAAATGTACTTAAGTAACCACAGTACTGTGATTTATTATGGATCTATTAATAGAATGATATTAGTTAGTCAGACACGTCTATCACTCAAAACCTTTTTCTAAGCTAAACAAATTCCTTTAAATTCAAACGAAATAACAGGATTTCTCGTTTCAATTTAAGGTTTATTTGTAACATAGTTGCAAATTTAAATTGAATAAAAGCTTGTATAAATTGAATAAAAGCTTGTATTAAACACGTTTTTCTATATTGTATCTGAATGTCTCTGTGCATAAATATAAACTGTCCATATCAGATTTACTGTAACAGAAACTAGTGTTAGTAGCAGAAGAAACACACTTGCCTGCCACAGCTGCATATGTGTACGAAACTGTTTCAGTCATGCATTTCTCCACAAAGTCAGGAAAAATGTTATATCAATTTAGTAATGCTTGGATGTGTGATTGCCCGTGTTTGTGCATTGATTCCTATACTAAATAAATAAAAATAACATGGTAAATATAATAGTCTGAACGTGGAATGGTCGCTTTAGCTCCACCCCTCGCTGTTGCACTAACACGGAGCTGTATTCGCGCTAGAGACCACCAAGCGGCAACCAAAACAAGTTTAAAACACAGCGCGCTATACCTTATACCCTTGACGAGCGTTCACTTGCCCCCTTTGACGTTAGTTAGGGCAGCGTTTCTCAACCCTGGTCTTTAAGATCACTATAAAATTGCAGGCAAGAAAATTTAATCAGGGTAAACTCAATAAAAAAATGGACCTTTACTGCCGAAGCTATAAGCCTCTATATCAGGAACTTATCTCCAGGAATAAGAGGTGTTAAAACAACCATAATGTGAGGTGTTGGTATCAAAAAAGCTGTTAATGGAGTCCCCTGTATTCACAGCTCAATAAATCTAGCTATTTGACCTCATTTTCCCAAATTAAGTAATGCAATTCTTGGCTCACAGGCCAAGCAGCCTCTGGTGATTGTATTACAGGTGCAATCAAGTCAACTTTAACTAGACATTCAATATTCACACGGCTAAGGTTACACATGTGCCAGCTGCCTGCTTGGCATATAGTATTACCCCTTAAGACAGAAATAACCTCATGCGAAATTACATGTTTAATAAGAATGGATATGGTTACTTTGTGGAAATTCAATCAAAAGATCAAGTGTAATGTCATTGTTCCCCTTTATTTTCAGATTTTGATACACAAGCCTACAGGACTTCATTTGCAAATGAAGTCCTGTTTTTACTTTGCAAAGTAAAACAGCAAAAAGGCATCTTGTCAAAGACGAATGGACAATAAGGGATAAATGGTTATAAAACGCAGATAGGAATGTTGCAGTTAGTGGCAGGGTTTAGGTGAGGGAACGTTGAGGGGTTCATGACTAAAGTATGGTTGAAGGTTAGTGGTTGAGGTGTTTACAGCTGGCCACAGTCAGCAACAATAATCTTGGCACTGGTCTTTCCGCTGTGGGAACCATAACTCTCCACTTTCTTGATGATGTCCAAGCCCTCCACAACCTGTCCAAAAACAACATGCTTGCCATCCAGCCTGCAAAGAAGATGAGGAGTAGAAGTTCAGATCCGGCAGGTTACATTAAATGTAAGACTCAACTCATCATATATTATGTGTAAATCTCTTATGTTCACACCATGAAGTAAGACTTGTACAGATGAAGAACTGGGAACCATTGGTGTTGGGACCAGCATTGGCCATTGACAGGCACCCAGCGCCTGTGTGTTTTAGGGTGAAATTCTCATCCTCAAACTTGTGGCCATAAATAGACTTTCCACCAGTTCCATTGTGGTTTGTGAAGTCACCACCCTACATTCACAGTTTCAGGATTAGAACGGAACAACCATTGGAAAATACTGCCACATACCACCATGTTCTCCACAGCAGAATTATCATTACCACATCATAGAACTGCTATAAATAAAGGCTACATATGCGCCAATACACCAAGAATAAGAAGGCATATTTGAGCAAAAAATGGTGCAGTAATCTATACCTGGCACATGAAGTCAGGGATGACCCGGTGAAAAGTAGATCCTTTGTAACCGTAGCCATTCTGTCCTGTGCACAGCTGTCTGAAGTTCTCTAAATAAAGGGGTGAGATAACAGTGATGGGCACTTAAAACAAAAAATGCACTTTTCAGTTATTAAGGAAAAAAGATACCTGCTGTTTTGGGGACAACATCTGCTCTCAGCTGTTAAAATAAAAAGTTCATGTTAAATTGACATTAAATGAATTAGACAATTCACAATGCTCATTTAAAATGTTTAATTTAATGTCCATTAAAATCCCATTTAAAATCTCCCCTACATTGCATAGCTTAAGGATGTCAAGTGAACGCACTGATATAGCTCGGCTATAATGTATACCATATAGGACTTTTTGCTGCAAGACCCCAATGCAGCATTTAGGTCATAAACAAGTCATGTGCGGCACTACGGCAAGTGTGGAGGGAACAACTCCATGGGATCTCAATGCATCCTGCCCACAGACAGCAGTCAAAAACAAAAGCGGGGAAGGAAAAATGAGGACTAGTACAGTGCAAACAGTACATTATATTTTTCGCCTGGTCACTAAAATGTTCTCCTTGCGAGTGCTTTAATGCAACGCTGACCACGTGCCCGTGTGACATTTCTGGTTTTAACTCGACGTTTAATTAAAATGGCCGTTTAGAAAGGATTTTTATCTGGGGAAATAACGATTGTGTCAAATCCTGGTTTGTAATGCTATCTTCTTCAATAAACGCCGACATTTCGACCCGTGAACAGCGAATGCACCGTCCGCAGTGTACGGACTGATGATCTGCATGCATGGAAATCTCCGCAGCTCCTTGAGGACGGGTTCCTCCCATCCCCCCTGCCCAGACGCACCAAAAGAAACTTCCAGAATAGCTTTTCCCAAGGAGCTTGCGACTGCAGGATCCGTATCCCGCGACCAAATACTTTACTCTTTTAGGCGACACAAAAACGCTAAGATGAGTGCAAGTCTTTTTGCCGCAATTCATTCGGGTTAATATGCAAGCTGAACTAGGGCCTGGACGACATAAAGTCACCTTGCCGGGCTGAACAAAAGAGAGGCGGCTTCCTTTCCCTTCATTCTCTGCGCATCCTTTTGCACATCAGTTTCCCTAAACCTATTTGCTCATCGGGTTTAATAACACGCATCGTGATTCAAGAGCCATCCACACACGCAAGCCAACCTCAAGGTTGGAAGCGTTAACAGAATTAAGCAAAAGCTGCACATTGACCCATTGTGGAAAACAAAACAATAATAAATGAGCCCGGAACACAAGATATTGCGGGACTCGATATCTGAAACAACACCGCTGGCAATTTAATTCTTTAATCGGTATTACAGATTTCCTCTGTACAATCTGTTTTTGTTGACCGGCAGCTTTAAATAAACACCAGACTCACTCCCGCGTGGAAAATTACTTCTCACCCATTGTCCGCTTGACAGGAAAAACATGCCTGTAATTTACCTCCATGATCACTCTGCCAAGACCTTTGCCGTCTGCGGTGATATCGAAGAAAACTTTGGGATTTGCCATGTTTCAAGATTATTTTGCGTTTGGAAGATGCTGATGAGAACAAACGACTTACAGCGTCTGCACTTGGACTTGAGAAGAGCTGATGAGAACAGCTAAGCGATGTAATTACTAGAGAGGGGCGTCACAAGAACGTCTGCGTCCAATAAGAGCGGTCAAATACTTTGACTGACATAATCTTCGACAAATGAAAAATCAGCATGAAGCTTCATTGACGCGCTTTTAGGAGACGCAGTTTGAAGGCGTACATTTTCTTAACATGAGATCGGAGTCTAACCAGTTATGGCTTTATGAGTGATACTAAAAGGCATTAATTTACGTCTTCAGGGTAGATTTATTTGACCTGTAAAAGCAGGAAGACCCATTTTAGCTTTTACGTTAATAAATAACAATAGATCAGAGGCAGCTTGATTTTTTCATTTTGTTATCCACTATCTTTCATTCTTTGATTTATTTAGCAGTCGATTTTATCCAAACTGACTTACAAATGACAGAGCATTTATCATTTTGCGTTTATCATTACCCAACACTAAGGGTAATATTTAATTTAAAAAGTGACCTGGACAACATTATATTGATATACATGCCTGCCTCTAAGGATAATATGGAGTATTAGAGCAGGCAGTAAGTTCAGATCAGGCAGGTTACATTTAAAGTAAGACTCACTATATTATAATGACGTGATGTGATCATAAATCATTAATGTGATCCATCCATCTTTCTCTCATTGATATATAATTTATAACTATAGAATATTGTTCGGTTTGCAGACACCTTTATGTACCTCTAATTAATCAATGCAATCAAATTTCATTGTAAATAACACTGACAGATACATTTTTTAAAATCAAAGCGTTAAATCTTGCCAGATTCCCATGTACCATCAATGACACTTCTTTGCAATGCCTCTTCAAGTTAACCTGCAACTTTGATTGAAAAGCAAAACACTGTTGTGATTATGATTGATTATGGTCAGGAATACTGGTTTTACTTTAGATTACTCAGTTAATACACAGCTAGGTTTCAACTTATGTAGTAAGTTGTAGCAAGCAGGAGGACAGTTTCAGAAGCACAACAGCTGCACTCACACAAGTGCCTGTTGCTATAAACTCCTCTTGACAAGATCAGCTTGTAACAGTTGCAGGAAATTGACTCTTTCTTCCCAGGCACATATAAATTTACACTTCTTATCAGTTAGGCTTCAGCAGAAACAATAAAATTACATTTTATTTAAGGTGAACAGAGACATTGAAAACATTTATTCATTTAGCAAGCACATTTATCTAAAGCAACTTACAAATAAGGAATTTAACCACTAAGGTAACATAACACCCATAATACAAAAGTACAGTATTGATCACTGCACTGTTGATAGTAAATATATAAATATGTTCAGATTTTGTAGCTAGTGTTTGCAACATAAGGTACTGCTTACTACTTTAAATGCTTGCTGATTTATGGAGTTCACAGAGAATTGCAGAAGTGTCAAATCAAATCAATCAAATCTGTTTTATTTGGGATTTTTATTATGTTTATTATACTCTTATATATAAGTTTATAAATACTTATAAGTATTTAAGTTTTTTGCTTTTGTCTCACCTACCACTACAATCCTGCAGTGGTACCGCTAAAGTTTAAAGAAAGCCTCTAACATTAGTGGATTCAGCAGTCAAATCTACCAATAAATGAACAACCAAGCATTTGAGAAGAAAATGAGTTTATTGTATGAAGCTAAACCGATTAGAGGATAAAATCTTAATCCTCAAAAATAAATAAAATCATTTGCTTTCTCTGTGAAATAACCAAAAGAATGTGATCTCCCAAATGTATGTAAAACAGTGAAGACAAACAGGTACATTTTTGTCTTATTGTCTTGCGAGCCACTTTAACGTCTTCCTGCAGCTAGGTTGGGCTTTTTGGCTCAAGGTATCAAGATAGCAAAAAAATAATAATTATGAGGGATTTTCTTTTGCATCACTGAGTAACCGTGTGTGTAGAATATTCAATGCAATCAGCAGACAAATGCTGATGGATCGGAGATAAAATAGCCAGATTTGATGCACATACAAATAAACAATTTCTCCATTGCTGTCCTGTTTTTTATATCAAGCCTTTCTTCCTTACAGTCATTTTTATATAAATACCATCAACTGCAACATCCACTTCTGAGAACTGTTTCTACAGTGCAAAGATACAGATAAAGTGTCATTTTAACAGCTTTACAGTCTTTTCCACTAATTAGACACTGCAAATGTATGTGTCGACGCTTCCCTTGTTCTAAATTAAGCCCATACGTGTCCGTACATAAAGGTAAAACAAAAAAACACAAACATACAAATTAAAGCCATGAAGATGTTAAAAATTCCTGCAGTCAGAAAGCCTTACAATGAAACCCTAGTGAGAAACACATGCGCTTTTTGTGCAGAGGAGGAAGTTAACATTCCTGAAACTCCAGTTACCAACTATCAACATCCAATATTAACAATCAGTTTAGAAGCAACAGATGCCAATTTACCATAGGAGAAAGTTATTTTAAAAAGCTGACTGTATCTGTGCTGTGGTTCAAAATACATAGGAAAGTCTTTGTCTCTTAAAATTAACATCTGTGCTGTCATGTATTATTAAAAGATCAGTTCACCCACAAATTACAGTTCTGTAATTATTTACTTCTCTCATGATGTTCCAAACCTGTACACCTGACTTTCTTTTTAGGAACACAAAATGAGTGACGTGACACACAATGCCCAAAAGCTTATTACTGTAGAATTAAAGTGAATCTACCTTCATTAACAAAGCTTTGTGTTTTAATTAAGGAAATCCATACAGGTTTAAAATTATACGAGATTAAGTACATTATTAAAAAACTCATTGTTGGATGATCTATCCTATTTTGTATCTCCTGCCCTTTGTGTGGTAAAATTAGTTTTGGTATTGATGTTGAACTGGGCATCAATGTCGCAAAGGGCTTGAAATGAACAAAGAAGAACATAAATTGCAGATGCATGCAGGAGTGTTAAGAATGGTAAAACTGTATCCTGCGCTCTTTCCTTATGGGTATATGAAAGGGTCTGACGTATTCGGTTGATGAAAACTGTGTGTTTGGGAGTAAGTTTTCTTTAAAGCCTGGAGGACAGATTTAGACGTGATCTTTGAAGGCGTCCAGGTTAAAGGCAGTGTCAAGGAAACGCTTCAGCTCTAGAAGATGGGTGTTCTTGTTCCCAGTGGCAGGAGCAGCAGCAGGGTCACGGCCGGCATACCTACAAACAGACGGAGTGAGGAACGTTAAAAACACAGACCGTCTGGATGACCACAGTTCTGTGTGAGGAATGAGTGTTTACCAGACAGGCTTGGCACGTTCGATGGTGGTACGTATGCGGGGCTTGACGTAGTCATAGTAACCCTGGTTTTTGTGTTCCTCTTGACACCAGACCAGCTCAGCGTTGGGATATTTCTCAGTCTCGGCATTCACCAGGTCAAATGGGAAAGGGGACAACTGTGGGGAGGGAGAGAGACTCAGAATTACATCACAAGTATTACTTCACAAATGATCAGACATACTGTATTAACTGAAAAATGAAAGGTTGAGGTACCTGCTCAATGCGAGTGATGGCCACAGAGTTCTCCATGTTGCGTGTTTTGCGTTCACGCGTGAGCTCATAATAAACTTTTCCTGTGCAGAAGATGATGCGCTTCACCTCTGAGGGGTTTTGGGTTACGGCTCCATCGTCTGTGATAACACGCTGGAAATGAGTGCCTGAAGAGATACAGACAAATTAACACAGTCAGAATCTATTTAGTGATTTGAGTTCACAATTACCTGCCCTGCCCAATGTGATTTAACAGTCTGCATTAAAGTGCTGACATTTGAATAAAGGTATGATTATGTATAAGTAAATTACTGTTTTGTTAGAGACTAAATGGTCAGAAATCACCAAAGAAGACTTTTATCAAAATAATTTCTTTATGCAAACTTAAATTGCACAAACATGCCTGCCGTAATTAAGGATGTGTTAACAAGCCATCACACAAGTGCGAGATTTAAAACATTTGATTATCTGCCAAGCAGCTGACAGCTCAAATAAATGCAAATTTTTTTGGTCCACAGAATAGAACCAGGCAAGATGGTTTTTGCATGCAACAAAATGTAACTGCTAGGTCCAGAGCATTTTTATAAGATTTTTTTAAGTTATAAATTAAGCTGATAATACTACACTGATTGCAGAAAGCATAATACAATTAAAACTGTAGAAAATATGTCAAACTAACATGTTTAAATAAATGCAAGTATCTTTATAAATGACAGATGTTTAAATTCTGCTTGATTTAGCAAAGCTTTGTACAGAGTTTGTTCAGCCCTGCATAACAGTATACCAGCACGCTGCCATACAGCATGCTGAAGTGACATCACTGTTTAATTAAATCTTCCCTTAGGCTTAAATGATCATTTATTGGTTTCTGACCTGGTAGCATGTCGTCAAAGTTGGACTTTGCCTCCGGATGACGCAGCAGAGATTTGGGGGTGAAAATAATAAGCTAAAGAAAAACAAAAGCAGTTACCAGCAGTTCAAATTTAAATTATTTTTAAAAATTAAAATGAGCCACAATGAGCAAACATTCTTACTTTCACATTCTTTGTTAAAAAAACTTATTGGACCCTTATTGGAAATTATGAGCTAAACCTGTACAAGGCAGCACTTGTCAAGAAGACGGATTATAAAAACAAGGGAAACAGTTATGAACATATACCTCTCAGAAAATGTAGAAATAAAGATCATTTTAGATGTTTAACTGCCATTTAGAGCATTGGGATTGCTAGTTGAGGGCTTAATGAACATTTGTAATAACTTAAAATTAGACGAAAATTGACATTTTCACTTGTTTTGCCTGTAGCTCATAATTAGCAAGCGCTCATTATGACTCATTTTGCCAGCACAGCTCACAAATCATTGGTTTACTGAATCATTTGATGACTGTGATGCTCTCACACTTGTGAACTCACAGGTTTTCTGAAGGGAAGAAGGATCTGTCTCCTCAGCACATGGAAATAATTGGCAGGATTTGAACAGTTTACAACAATCCAGTTACAGTCATACAGCTGACGCACCGCAAAGTCATCTGTGATTTTCTGCAGTTCAGTAAACAAAGAGCACATATACATTGTTCTGTTTCAGAATGGTTATGAAGTTTTAGTTATGTTAGTTATGAGTCTCAAAAATCGACAAAAGTATGTAGTACATCTGTTTATTATCAATTCTATCTACACACTGTAGGGCGTAAATGTTTATGTGAGTGTATAATTTGCAGGAATAATTAAAATTGTAACCAAATTCTGGGCCAGATTCTAAAATGTCTGGAAAGTCATTTGTAACCTTGTTGTTAAGAATGTCACTGGATGTGACATTGGATGTCACTGAATAAAACTTAGACAGGCTAACAAACAAGTGCTAGGCAGGTGTGAGTCTTACAGGGTTGAAGTCAGGGTCATCGTTGCACATTTGCAGGAAGCGTTCTGGACGAGCAGATGAGTGTTCAGGACCCTGCACACAGAGAGACAGATAGAGAAAGCGAGAGAGAGAGTGTGAGTCAGAGAGAGAGAAAGCCCAATCTCAAATTGATGATCTTAAAATATCCGAAGACTTGCTCTTGAACTTCAGAAACTGATGATAACTGGTGATGAGGAGATCTGAATCTCACCATGCCTTCCATGCCATGTGGCAACAATAACACAATGCCGTTCTGGCGAACCCATTTAGCTTGTCCTGGACAGATGAACTGGTCTATTATACACTGTGCTGTGTTATGGAAGTCTCCAAACTGGGCCTCCCACAGAACCAGGGCATTGGGACTGGCCATAGCAAAGCCTAACTCAAAACCTAAGGAGAAACCCCAAAGATTGAAAAGTAATAAATGTTTTGCATTATTCAGTGTATCTAGGATGTCCCTAAAATGCAGAGAAACTTGAGTGCGTGCTTTGAGTGCTTGCATACCTAGTACTCCATACTCAGACAGAGAGCTGTTGCAGACTGTGTAGGGTGCTTGGTTAGCAGACAAATGGTTCATGGGGATGCAGACCCTCTTATCCACATTCTGATCATGGAGAACATGATGACGGTGGCTGAAAACAGATGGCAACACAAACATGTCAGTGGGTCTTACAGGTAAATTCCAAAACAGTGAGTTCATATCTAGTCAGGATCACCTACATTAGAATATGAATTAGATTTTACTGATTCATTTCAATGGTTATTCTTATAATGCCAAACTGAATCCTACTTAAAATGTCTAATCACTACAATAATTCACCTCTTTATGCATTTAACTATTTCTTGCAAAGCGCACCAGGAAACTAGCAATATAATAAATTAATATAACATTTCAACATGTGCTACCTAGCAACATTTAATTTCTTAAGACCCTGATGTTTTTGGTTGTCAAAAATACTATTACTTTTACATTATTATTACATGGATGATCTCTGTACCTGAAGGTTCCTCTCTCCACATCTTGGCCACTGAGACGCACATGGATGCCCTCCCTAAGCAGAGAGCCAAAGGCCATGTACTCTCCCAGAGCCCAGTCCACAGTCCTGTTCTTGATCATGTCGCCCCGACCCTTCAGAATACGACTCAGACCTATGGAAAGGGTGCATACAGATTTAGGGAATATATGCACATGTGTATGACTGTGTGTGTGTATGCGTACCTCCATGAATAGTGAAGTCTTCCACAGGTACTGATGATGCCACTTGGCCAATGTGTGTGAGCTCCTCCTCTGACAGACCTGTAGATGGGCAGCTCATGCTCTTGGGCTGGCCATCCAGAGTGAAAAAGCCTGAAAACATTAAATATTATATCACCTGTAAACAGAAAAACTCATGATACATTTTCTTAAGCCTAAGTCAGGTGTTTACCAGGCCAGGGGGAGTCCAACCAGTGTTTGATGTGAAGGATCTTCTCATCCTTTGAACGGACATGAGCTTCCTCGCAGATTTTATCATACTTGGCGATTTCCTCCTGTGGGTGGAGTCAGAGGAATTGTGTGGTGTTTGCGAGGAAGCTTTTAAACATGATCGCAATGATTTAATAAAATTTTCTGAAAACAAGAATATTTAAAGTAAAATTAATTTAATGTTAAAGGAAAATTATGTTTAAAGTAAAAACTAAAACAACCCTAAAAAACAATCAAGCGTAATCGCATTAAAACATAAATAAAAGGGTGAAGTTAGCGTTTAATACAGCAGACAGGCTACATCAGAACCGACCGACAGCTCACCTCATACTCCTGTCGTGTGACGGCACCTTCAGCGATGAGCTTCTCAGCGTATTTCTGTAGAACTCCCTTCTGCTTCTTGATCTGTTTGTACATCAGTGGCTGAGTGAACATGGGCTCGTCCATCTCATTGTGGCCCATGCGACGATAACCCACCTACAGGGAAGACATCAGACTGATGTTTTCAGAAACTGACCATGCACCAAAGGGCTTTGACTCCACCTTCTGTTGAGATGAATAGAAAGCATCTGGCTATAGTGTACATTGGTATGTATTTTCATTACTGTCTTGCATCATGCCGACTGAGTAYGTTCAATGTCTGTTATGGTTTTGAACACCACTACAAATGGCCATTTCCTCAAACAGTGCACTATATACGAATATAGGGGCGATTTTGGACGTGACATATGTTTCTGTCCAACAATGTAAATGCACATTTGTCCTAACTATAATGCTATTCTATATAAGCTTGGGTATTGGTCACATGGCAGGAACAACAACTTACCAAGTCCACCACCACATCTTTGTGGAAGGTTGCTCTCCACTCAGCAGCCACATTACACACATACATTACAGCTTCAGGGTCGTCAGCGTTGACATGAAATATGGGGGCGTTAACCACCCGGGCGACATCAGTGGGGTATGGAGAGGAGCGTGCCATTCGAGGATCTGTTGTGAAACCAATCTGAGAAAGAGAAGCAGGGTGGTCTTTAGAGATCACAGCGCTGAGTGTGTGTTAGCACAGATTATGAGATATATGTGTGTGTGTGTGTGTGTACCTGGTTGTTGACCACCACATGCACTGTGCCATGTGTGGTGTAGGAAGGAAGATCACTCAGATGGAAGGTTTCATAGACATTGCCCTGACCGGCAAATGCAGCATCACCATGGAGCAGAATGGACATCACCTGAAACACACACACATTCTTAATGCACATTCCTAGTGTAATATTTATCTATAATATATTGCATATAGCATGCACACAGGTGAGTTGAGTGCAGTGTTACCCGATTGCCCTCTGTGTCTCCGCAGTAGAACTGCTCTGCTTTAGTCTTCCCCTGCACCACTGGGTTGACAGCTTCTAGATGGGAAGGATTGGCCACCAGTGAAAGGGTAATATTCCTGTCCGTCACACGATTGATCCTCCTGTGGTACATTCCCAAGTGGTACTTGACATCACCTGACCCCTGTCACACAAACACACACACTGTGAAGCTGTACTAGTGAGGACCTCTCATAGACACAATTATTTTTATACTACAGTTTTGATTTTACCTAATGATTCCTACCCTACCCTAAATGTAACCCTTAGGCAAAACATTCAACATTCTTTAAAACATGTTTCACACAAAAAACCCTCCACAGTCACACAACCCTCTCACCTCATCAGCAGCTTCAAGTTTTGAGTCAAACTGACAGAAAATTTGCTCCAATTCCTTACGGATGACATTGGCAAGCACGTTTAGTCGCCCTCTACATAGACAGACAGACAAAGTTACAATAAAGTCTAGTAAAGTCTGTTTTTCTTCACTGTAGTAACCACTTCCTGCAGCCCCCCTTCATTTCCTCACCGGTGAGGCATGCCCATGATGACTGTGTCTACTCCGTTCTCACTGGACTTGTCGATGATGGTTTTGAGTGCAGGAATCAGACTCTCACAGCCCTCCAGACCAAAACGCTTTTCAGACGACCATTTCCTCTGCAGGAACTCCTCGAACCTGCAGATATCAGCACATGTAATACATAAAAAGTCTGTCAGAAAAAAAATAACACACAAAGGATTATTTTTATGTAATTATGAGAATCTACAGAAGATATATTATATAATATATAAATGTATATAAACATCATAAAATCACATCAGACCCCTGATGTGATTTTAGGATGTGAAGAGACTTTCAGCCAGCATAGTAACCAGAATAAGCATAGAAACATTTCCTAGTTTTTAAAAAATAAAATAAAATTGCCTACTTTTACATTATTTTAGTTTTGCTTCTTTCACTGTTAATTGACTAAAATTCCTTTTTTAAAGAGTCTATATATTATGCTTGCAAGCTTTTCTGTTTTTGTTTCTATACCGGAAGTGCCATTTATTTGTTGTGGACAACATATGTCACAGTTTTCAAAACAGTTTGCATTCAGTGACAGTTCAGTGTCACTGAATCAATTCAGTTGATTACATTGATATTTCATTACATCACCTGGAACTCTAATAGTCTTATATTGATCTTTGTGTTGTATGCAGCTTTTTGAAGCGTGTGTATCTGATGTTCTGTGAGTACAGTGCATGTGTGTACCTGGTGGAGCGGACCATGCGGGCCAGCAGTGTTCTCTTTTCCTCCAGACTGAACTGCATGACTCCAGGCCTCTCAAACTTCTGTCTGATCCACTGGCACTGGTCCAGGTCATTGATGAACATGAACTCAACACCTATGTGCTGGCAGTAAGCCATCTGAGAAACACAACTCTCATTAACAGCCGTATACACATTTTATATGTATACTACTATACAGACAACCCTAAGCTAACAGACATGGCTTTAAAATGGCGAAACTCAAGAGGTTTTTAAGTCATTAAATTGCTCAATTAATTATGGTTTGCCTGGTCTGGAGAATCATGTATCTAAGGCTGAAATGTGCCTTGTGGTCTCACCTCCAGTCGGCGAATGATCTCTCTGAGGGGAAGCGCGCTCTCATTGCCCCCGATAAAGGTGGTGGTGGGCAAGCGGAACACTTTATCCAGATCAGACTCTTCCAGCCCGTAGAAACCTGACAGCCAATCACAGATCATGTCCAACCCAACCCAGAGAGAGAGAGGAGGGTGGAAAGAAAGAGAGAGAGGAGGACAAGTGGTGAACAGAAAAGACGCACATGAACAGCACAGATGCCAAGCCAGATAGAGTTAATGAGAAATTAAACAAAAGAGAGATGGAGAAAATAAAGCAAAGCAAAAAACAAAACAAAACAAATGACAAATGGGGAAAGAAAAACAAGCATATTTGAGTTAGAATGTAATGGAATCAATAAATGAGAATGATGTCATGCATTATTAAAAAACAGAAACATGGTAAAAAAAAATGAAGCAATACACAATAAAAGGCAGAAACCAAAAGAAAATAAATGAATTATAACATAAAAAATTATAACAATTATAACAGGAAGATGGACAATAGAAGAGAAACATGCAAGGTTTAGTGTGTACATGAAAATGTAGAAATAACATTGAGAAAGAGAGAAAGAAAGAGAGCAAAAGAGAGAGAAAGAGAGAGGGAGGGAGAGAAACAAAGCAGTGAAAGAGAAAAATGTGTTGTAGATAAGAAGTACAGAGGGGTGGAGATTTTGGGGGTTTGAAATAAAAAAAAGACAAACCTGATTAACAGCCTTATCAATATTATTAAATTTTAATATTGTTAGCATCATTTGTTGCATTAAACGCATCCGGAGGTTAGAATTTAAATAATAGTACAACTGTGGATAATGAACTGGTCAACACATCTTATTCAGTGGTCTGAGGGGAATTCTCATTGAATGAGGCTGTTTTTGACTGTTAACAGACATTCATGACATAAACTTTGTCATGTGAAACAGCGATGTGGGTCAAATATGAGTTTGTGTCTTCTTTAAATGTCATGTCAAAAACTACATGATGTTCTGCCCACAAATGGCATGCGCTGTTAAATGTGTTTGTGATTTCAGTATTCTTACATTTTAGAATTTACATTACTATTTGGATTTATAATGCTTACTTTATGAAAATATTATCCTTATAGGCTTATCCTATAGGCTTATTTTTCTTCCTATTTTAGTAGGACCTACTGAGTCTTACGTTTAGTAATATAAGTAATATGTTTAATTGTTTGGACTTCCCCTTTAAAATATTCAATAATTTAGTCAAAAGCCCTCGAAAAATAAAGATTGTTAACAATAACATTGTTTCTCATTTTAAAAAGCACAAAGTTATTATATTACCCAATTGTTATTCCTTCATTCCTAAAAGCTTTGAATTAATTATTATTTAATTATTATTGATCTTCATTACTATTTAAATACCACAACATATAGTTACCAGTCCAGGCAAAATACATTAGCCTTTAAATAGTCAACACGCATATCTTACTTCTGTCATGCATTAGACAATACAGTGGTACTGCAAGATGGAAACTGACTGTGTTGTAACTGTGTGTTTGCAGTAGTGCAAAAAGGCAGCCATGCACCTCAAGGCAGGAGTGTGTTAGAGATCCCATAGCAGAAAAGCTCAGCGAGTTAATCTGGGCATAAATGAAAGGCAGAGAAAGAGAGAGAAATAGAGAGAGGGAGGCAAAGCGCAAAGAGGATGTTTTGTTTCTTAGTGTGAATGATGTACGGAGAGATGTAGAAGTGTGTGTCAGTAGAGTATCCCAAGAATGCCATACTAAACTCTTCCTTTAACACATCTGAAGCAAAAAGGCGGCAATGCCTCCCAAAAGCATTTCACACCAGCATAACCTTCCCAGAACATCAGCCTGAGCAGAAGCGTTCTTAACTATGATCACAAATACACACATCCCACCCAAATAACCTCTAAAGAAAGCATGTGTGTGTATATCAAAGCTGGAGTAGAACTACATCTTGGAGTAGATTGGAGTATCTTTAAAGGAATAGTTTAGGTTATTTGAATTCTCTAAAACATTGTGATTCTTTCTGTAATGATTCTGTTTTGATGGATACAAATTCTAAATAGATTCTGCATTTGATTTAAATCACATCTGAAGTGCTTGCAGGTGGTGTTCTGTAATTCAACCCCCATAATTTTGTTAGTTGTGTTACTGAAATATAATTAATTATTATGCTGTTTAAATTGAACACAGAATCAATCCTGAATCATCAGACGAAGAATCGCAAACAGGGAATCAATTTTTTACACCCATATATGTGGCATAACAAAAACACTTATTTTGATGGATCAGATTATAAAAACCTAAGAAATATATTACCAGCAACATATTAAAAAGAAGAGAGTACTGCATTGTTATTTTTTAGTTTGCAGGCTAACTTAAGCAATGTTCTTTTTTTATAAAAGTAGTAATTTATAAAAGTAGTGCCAGCTAAAAAGGTAGAGATACACCTTCACAGCTCAAGAATTAAACAGTTTTACTTGAAGAATTAATATTAATTAATTGCTTGAAAGTGCTTTAACAATATTTGCTGGGTGTTAGTAAAAGCACAGATGTAGTACATAGTCATGAGGTAGAAAATAACCTAAAATATTCCTTTAATATTAATGGCATGCTATGGCACCACTCTCCAAATGATCTGTATCTTACAGATTTTATGTTTGCAGTTGTACAATTTAAAGTTTAAAAAGCCAAATACATTCCAAGGTAAACTTAAACATCTGTACTGTAAACCATAATTTTAACCTTTTGCATCTATAAGTATTTTTTGTATTTGTGTATTTGTATTATGTATGTATGTTTGAGTTTTAATATATTACAGCGGTATGAGAATATTTATGTGGGGTGTTGAGCCATTCACTGTAGTGCCAGTATAACACAGACAGATTCATGTTCTCATGTCGCAAGCATTGAAAATCAGGATCCTTTTCATGGAGACTGACTTATGCTGTTAACACGGTGCTATGCAAAACAGCCACCAATATACATCACTCTTACTGTTTGCTATGGACAGCTGTTTAGCGTATATGAATTACCCTTTTCCCAATTACAGGTTTGAGAAATTTCAGCAAAGTGAAATTCAGACTCTGCAAAGCAAGGTAAGACACAGAGATGTATACACGTGTATTAGTTAAATACTCAAGATTTGACTAACAGAATATAACAATGCAAATTACAATGGCAGACTACATGACTATTGTCATAACAAATACAAGGATCTAAGGACTAATATCAGCCACTTTCTAAACATTCTATTAGATCCTTCTATGCAGAGTTTACAAAAAATACTAACATGCAAAACAAACATAAAATATGCAGCACTATTTATAGTCTACAATACTGCTTATCCCTGTGTAACATTATATATAATATGCCTCCCTTTAATCAAAACTGGCTTATAATTCAAGATGTTATTGCAGTTAATTGAATGCAGAGTAATGAATACCAGTTAATACTTCATAGTTAGAAAAACTTTTCTAGCCAACTCTGTCCAGCAGCACTTGTAATCATTGTCCTTTGAATTTGCATTTAAAGGCAAATTTCAGCAATGAAATCTCAATAATCCAATAAATTAATCTGTTGTATTTGCTAATTAAAATCATTCCATCCGAGCACAATGTCAAACATCAGACTTAAAACTAAGCTCAAGATTTATGACTAGGTTTGCATAAGCAAAGCCTGTCTAGAATAAGGCTCACAGAGTCTGTATTCAAAATTATTAGGGGTGTAACAAAACTGAACCAAAAAAAGCAATACGACACCCACGGTAGTCTCATGGCAAACCGATCACCCGTCATCTAAACCCCTAATGTTCTTTTAACATCACTGGTGCCATGTCATGAACCTGCTCCCACAAAAAACAGAACCGCACCATTGCCCCAAAACCTTGGTATGAACTGATTGTGGCAATGGTATATTTGTTACGCTCCTAAAACCTATATTTAAGAGAAATGCTTTTATGAACATCCTTAAAGGTTAGTTACAGCTGCAAATACCCAACAAATGCTGAATAAATAAAGGCTGCAAAGCTGACTAAAGCTGCAGGTGCACTAGACTTTCAGCATGCAACATTTCTAGAGATCGCTGCTGTGCGTTTGGTAGTGTTGGGTTTTTTTTATCCACTGGTTTCCATTGGATTCCAATGTGCTTTTACAGTTATTGTTGTTTTTTAAAATATTCTAAAGCTGCATTGTAAAAAACGTGATTGTGCGATTTGCTGTTACTATTTCCTCCATTCAGAGAACGCCACGGCATGATGTATCGGTCAGAGTTCAATTACAAACACTCTGAAACGTGTAATTTCATCACATGAGCTTACATTTGCGTACAAACGAGAAAAAGCAACTATAAACTACAACATCTACTAAAACACAATAAACAGCAAAAGGCACAGAATGGCTTGTCATAAAGGCCTACCTCCAATGGTTAGAGCACTTAGCCGTTTCTTGACATGTGTAAAGCCTGGAGAGGCAGTAACAGGAAGAAAAATTCACTGATCATTCACAAAAATTCCCCACCTCTTACATGGCCAATACCAATGAGAGAAACATTACACAAACTGAGACATATTACGCTCCACTGTTAAGGCAACTTCACTAATGACACTGGAAGAGCCACTTAGCTGAACCCAACATCTTAAGTCCTGAACTAAGAACTAAAAATCTCCATATGCACTGAGTCACAGGCATCAAACCAAGCAGTTGCATGAAGGCACGCAAATCACTGCTGCAGCATAAGCTTGGAAGTCATAACTGATGCTATGATACATCACGACTCATGTCCACAGCAGAGGAAGCTTAAATTAAAACCCACGCAGGCAGGCAGAGCCAAGGCAAGACTCCCGAGAATGCAAATCAAATGATTACTTCCCTAAAGCCCACATAAAGGACTAGTTTATCCCAAAATGAAAATCGTGTCACTTGAATTGTCACCATATGCGCTGTAATAAAAATTTTGCAAAAACGATTAGTATTTTTTGTTATTGATGCACTTTTTGTTCAAAATTGTTCAAAATTTCTGACACTATTCAATGTCATTACAAAGCTGGAAAGAGGCAGAGTAATATTTAACAGAAAGTCAGTCAAATACACGTAGGATGACATGCGTAACTACATTTAATTGACAGATTTGGATAAACTATTACTCTTGTAATCTCTTAGTAGTCTCTTAGACCAAAATCAGATTTAGTTTAGTTGTCAGATGTAGTTTACACCCATTGTTAATGTTAATTTACAGTATTTTCTTGTAGAACTGTAAAATCATCCACCTCTAACATTTTATTACAACAATCAAGAATGTAAATACACAGAATGCCTAAAATTATCAACTACCCAAATCAGTTTATTATCAGGCAGAATAATGGATGCAATGCATAGTGCTTTGGACACAAAAACTGCACTGTCATTTTTCATGGTAAGCCATGGTGTCAAAAAGGTATTCGTATGTAAACTATGTCTTTGTATCAATGTCTGTGTGTCATTATATGTCCATTATTTGTGTCATTATGTGTCATTATATGTCCATCAAATATATGACAAAAGCACAAGCAAAAAGCTTTTCTCCCACACAAGATAATTTTAGCTAATATCATATCAATGAGCAATGCCCACATAAGCTTATACTTAAATAATGCACAATTGAAATTAACATTTTGCCAGCATGTCTCTCTCGCTCTCGCTCTCTCCCTCTCTCTCTCTCTCTCTCACACACACACACACAATATTATGCAAAATTATGTAAGGGCTGGGGAAACAGAACCCTGAAACCGGTATGAGAGTGCAGATTCCCTGTGGTTTTGTATTTATAAGCTTTACATGGTTTTCTTCATTTAGTAACAAGGTAATTAATTGATGACCGGGCTTAAACCAGTCATTTCTATGTTGTAAAGTGGTTGTTGTAAAGTACATGTCTGTGTTTCTAAAGAAAATAAAGGAGTCATTCAGACAGAGTTAGTAAAGCTGCTTAGCAAAGCTCTGACTGAAAGATCTGACTTCAAGATAGCGACAGTTAAATCAGGCCTAACATCTCCAGCAACTATCATTCTGGAACTAGCAAATTATGTTTAGAAAAAACAGTAGCGCGTATTTAACAATATAAGCAAGTCAAGCGTGAACAAAAACTGGTCCAGTAAATTGAACAGAGCAAATCGCAACCTTCAAGGTTTGGTACAAAACCTTAAAAAAAGGTACAAAAAGTTTCAGAATGAGTGCTAGTCTTGGCCCTTTTCTGCATTAGTTTTACAATAGCGAATTGCTAACCTTCTCAAAACAAATCCTTTTAAAATATAGCCACAACATTCTAAAAGAAAAGCCCAAAACTGCTTTCTGGGAGAGTTGATTTTTTTTTGCAATTACAAATTTACAATTTACACAACAATTCAGAATCAAATTAGGAAGCTGTGTAGCTGACAGTCAATCGTCAACGCTCATGGAAAGCAATTTTGACAAACGAGTTCAGTCAGCAGTCTAACTAGTATGCAAGGTTTGACTGTCATTCATAACTCCTCACCAAGTTTATCCGATGATGTAATAATGTCAGTGGGAACACACGAATCCAGATCAGCATCCATAATCCCAAGTGGGTCCAGCTGTGCCACATGATGACCACGTATCTACAGGAGACAAGAGGTCCCCCACGAACATGGAGGGCCAAACGCAAACCACCCACAAGGAAAAGATATAGAAGAGGACAAGCAGAAGAGGACAGGAGCCAGCGTGGATAAGCACAAAATGGAGGTGGAGATGATGTAGGAAAAGTGTTTGAAGATGAAATGAAGTGTTGGGTGTGTGGAGGAGTTGAGAAACAGAGGGAAGAGGGAATGGGAGAAAGAGGGAAAGATAAAGGGAAGGGGAAAGCGACAATCACACAAAACAGGCTCGTTAATGGTGGTCTGTTGAGCTGTTGGGGGACAGAAACATTTCTCACCAACATGCTGGAACCCAGTAGCTACTGGGGTCTCGTCAAAATTTACACAATTGATGCCAAGTGGGTCGAGGTTTGCATTGTGGTGCCCCACAACCTGGAAACAAGGCAACAGCAGTCACGAGACATGAGGAGCTCACCAAGCAGATCCCATGAGGGTGGTATCAAATTCAAAAACAGGCCAGTATAACATTTTTTCTCATTTTACAATAAATAATTTGGTATCTTGAATCAAATAGCATGATCTGCTTAGTAAATGTTCTCCACAGTTCTCTTCATAAACTAGTCATAAACTAACATTACTTAAATTTAAGTTAAATCAAATGCATAGACCTCTTACCTTGTGAAAGGTGCAAGCTGCAAACTTATTTAAGGCAGTGCTGAGATATCAATGTAAAGTTTATATTTTCAAATGGCAAATGCTCAGGGTTTTGTTTAGCAATGGTTAGCTATATACGTACCTGATAAGCTCTGATGAGGGATTGGACAGCCAGATGATCCTCCACCAGTTTCTCCACATTTGGTTGGGCCCCCACCAGAGACTGAGCCTGTAAGAGCCCAGGCAGACTCACTCCCACTGGAGGAGGACTCTGATAGGCTGTGCCTGGTGGGGCACCAGCATTAGCGTTTCTAAAGAAAATGTCCCATGACTACAGAAAAGAAAAAGCTTAGATTTAGTAACTCTAAGTAACTCTAGTAACTCTGGGTAAGGAGACTAAAAATGTTTATTAGTAATTACTGGCAAACCAAACAGACATTTAACTTGCATTATGTTATATGAATTTCTTTTGGTACAATCTGATAAAGCAGACTTCATTACTATTAAATACACAACACAGTTATGCAACAGGCTATTACAACATTTTTAACATTTATTTTTCCACCGCTTAAATTGTATTTCAGTGGCACTGGGCACCCCTGCCCACAGCAAAACCTCTTAGTTTCAAGTGCAGAGTTAACTAATTATTTATAGGATAATTTCTTCCTAAAAAGTATACACACTGTTGCTCTCTGACACTAAATAATCACTTTTTTTGCTTGAGCGTTCTAACAGACACGTTGGTTCTGATGGGAACCATGCCATGGAAGCATCTGTTCCATATGTGTGGACAGGCAATATACCTGCTGCTGGAAATGAGTTAAGTGTGGTACACAATCAACTCACCAGTTCCTTCATGGTGCCTGTTCCCTCAAACAGATTTATAAACATTTTGTAAAGGGTGATTAATCTTGTGATTCCTTCACATCTTTAGAAAAATGCCTGAAGATGTAACACGATCGCTGCACATTCATACCCAAGACAGTCATGCAACCTGTGGGACTGTACAGCTAATGTTGCTACACAAATATTTAAACTCATGTGCATGTGAAACATTTCATGACTCATAACAGAGCTAGAAAAAACTACATTAATACATTCCAGTTTTCTTTTTCCGGTTTATAGAACGGAGCTAAATAGAAGTACGTTATAAAACAAGGGTGGTCTTCACAAGGGTGGCTGACCAACTCCTTGGACAGCAAACTTTAGCCAACAAACAGCACTAATCAAACATGCAGTTCTTTCTGACACTTTTCAAGCATTGTGAAGATTTATCAGAAGTGAGTGTTTCATATTCCAATAACCATAATATTTTAAACTGCTTTTTATACAGCAAATGACAATGTTTAGGTACATTTTTAAAAACGAATTCAGATGATTCCTATAAAAGCTAAAATAATAACATTAGTCAAGAGCTTCTGGGGCCTTTTTAAATGCATATCGACTCACAAATCAAATTGATGATCAACTGAATTTCAAAGGTCCAACTGAAACTGCTCCATATTAAATCTGTTCTGAATTCAGCATATCTGCAAAGTTGTTTTGCCGTTCCATCTACGAGATCTGCATTCTGCTAACATTGACATTTATACAGAGGTGACAGTTAGTACCTAAAATGTTAGATAACATTTCCAGTCTATTAATACAATGCAATATGAAACAGTCTAGCTCTATAGGTTGTGCCAAATAAAATATCACATGCCTAACAATAAATGATGCTGTTGGTTAATGTTTACAGAAACAATTCTCTAAAATTATTTTTGCTGTAAGAAAATCTATTGGTTGCGTACATTGCACAAAAAACAAGTAGTAACTATTTTCACCTATTTTCACCAACTCTGCCCAATGTTGCATATTCCTCCTATTCACACTTCATTGGAATAGGATCACTGTGTGTGTATATGTATACATGTATGTATGTGTGTGCGCGTGTGTGTGTGTATAGTGTAGACAGGATGCTATTTAAAATTGGTGTAATTGTATAATCATACGTAAACAGTATGTACCTTCCTACCACACATCATTTATAAAGCCACTGACATATTTAATTGCCAGAGAGAAAGGAAATAACAAAAACACAAAAAGGTGAATTTACTAAGATGAGTCAAACATTAACTTTGTTAACATTAATTTTGAACTTTGTACTAACTGTAAAGGGGTTATGATAACTGAAGGATTATTACATAAAAGGTCAGTGAGAGTGCAGTGTGTGAAAACACCAGCTGAATGCTCATAAAGGAACAGCCATGTGTCAATGTGTCCTGAGACTGGCAAACCCCCGTGACTGCTCTAAAAATACAGCAGAGATCACAGTCATTTGACCTTACACACACATCCAACCCTCCACAAAAAACATGTAGATGTTTGGTCATTTTTGTGGCATGGCACACAACAACGTTGGACAGCTGGTGGGGAAACAAAAAGGAGCGGAAAGTGTTTTTCCTCATTTCTTCTTTTTATTATCCACCTGGAGATCCTTGGCCTCTTACCTTGTGCACACTTTTGGGATTCTCCAACCATGCATAGTACATTTCCTCAACATAGTTAGAGCTTGTTCCATTCAGAAACGGCTCTGCGGCCACCGGTGCGGTGTAGCACCTGAGTGGCTGAAACGTCCTGGGTGTGGTTGCTGGCCTCTGCTGTGATAGGCTTTTAGCAGTCTGTGAGGCTGTGATTGGCCGGAGCCGTGTCACACAAGTCCTTAAGCGGTGCATCGCAGTCTTTTAAACAAGTTACCCCCAAACTCACAAAGTGACAGGGTGAGTTCCTGGGCGTCCCCTAGTACCACCACAGAAAGAGAAGTGTTTGCTCTTTCTTCTGCTCAGCTGAAACAGGCTTTTTGATTTCCTTGATTTCACGTTCCACAGGGCCTTCAGAGTTGTCTGCCTTTTGCACTCTGGGGAAGAAAATAAAGTAAATTAGAAAGGTGTCAAAAGAATGGGTTATTTCAGCAGTTAAATGACAGACAGAGTAAACAGAGTCAACAGGTATAAAATGTGTCTTTGGGTACATCAGGGTATATATATTCATTTATGTAGCAAATGTAGATTAGCGTTATCACAATGGTTAAACTAAGTAGGTGACAGCTTAATGTGGCACAATAGCTGCCACCTGAGCCCAGACAAGGGTCAAAACAAAAACCTTCAACTGTCCTTTTAAGACCAAACACATGATGCCTTGTAAAAGGAGAAACAGTGATTCTGTGCATACTGGTTAATTTTATGCATCACAGACTGATTTTATGACCATTTTTGAACATTTGAATTTGTAAGAGTAAGGTCACACTTTCTTGTAAAAGTGTAAAACCACATTTTTGTTACATGGGCAACTAATATAAAAAGGTCTATTCTTGGTTTTGTTCAGTGGTGTTATATGCTTAGTAGTTTTAAGCATAAGTGCATAAACCACATGTTGTAAAGACTGAGTTTAAGACTTAAAGCTTACAATACAACACATTCCTCCACTTTCACCTTAAGTTTATTACTTTAGTTGATTTCGTTTATCATTTCACAGCACAAAGGGAGGGCTTTAAAAAAAACCCACTGATACTTCCTATGTGAAAAGCACTGATACATGAATACGCCTATATTTTGACCTTGTGCCCATATACCACTCCCCTTCACTGACGAGCCGCTTATTCTCCGCCCATGGGAGAGTTTCAGAGCGTTTATTGGTCGCTTACACCTGACCGGACACGATTAGTCAAACGCTAATGGAGGATCCAAATGTCAATCATTTTGTCCTTTCCGTTAAACACGGGTCCTAAGAAAATACTAGCAGCCTATGCTAATGGTAAAATCAGAGGCCATTTCCCCTTACAATTCAAACATTTATTACTTGGCCATGTTATGTTTATACTCTTGTTAAATATATAATATATATATATATATATTTATTATGTTTTATGGGGAATTTTTTTACTTATTTCTTTTGTTATCCTAAACACTCTTGCCGCAATAATTAGCTTATTTAAGATCGGCTCATGAATGCAGTTTTATAACTGAGCTTGTTAGTACCTTTTAGTTAAAATGACGCAAAAACACCAACTTTTATGTATAAAATTCAGATAACTTCCTGCCACACCAAACACGAGCAATCTGCCAGGCTAACTGAGAAGAAATCATGAGATACGCGCCTCTTCCATGCTGTGTGCCCTTACAATGATACCAAACCATGCCGTAAGGGCGGAGTAAAGTGTGTGTACATACAAACTAAAAACTGAAAACACTTACTTGAGTTAGCGGCCGTTTTAAGTCGGTCGTGCACCGGAGTTGTTAACTGCTTCTCTGACCCTCTGCGCTGCTCAAGACTGACAGTAGCGAGCACTGAAACAGTTCCGTCATGAAGGACGTCATGCTCTGCTAACGTCACATCCACGTTTCGCGCGCTACTTTTACCCGAGCCGACGCCAAATAAATAATTCATAGTTAACGCAATAATTTAGATTTTAGTCCTATAGCTATGCGCTAAAGTCCTGCACTACAGGTCCTCACTTTGCGTGTCCAGATGTTTAAAAATGCACCTTACATCGTATCGAATCATGCCAATGATTTTTATTTTTATATGCAAATTGTAAATCATCACCATCACACTAAAGGTATCCAAAGGATTTTCTGTCCTTGAGCCATAAAACATCAAACCACAATCCAACTGCTTCAGCTGTCAAGTAAACATGAATAAAAATACAGTGCAAGTAGGAAAACATCATTCATTCATACAGATTAATATGGCGAAATAATACTAATTATTAGACACATATGGCACTTGTCTGAGTTTGCTATTGTGGAAACATTCTAGTTGTGAAACTTATTTTGCAGAGTTCCGCATGTTCCTGGTTCAATATCTTTGTTGCTTCCAAAGGAACATTCCTGAATCCCTCCTATTAATTTGTAGGTTGATTAGGAATTGAGTTTGAACATTTGTTCCATGGTAGGACTGTAGTTCCAAGACTAACAAGGAAATTGACCCAGGAACATTCATTACTCACGAACATATTACTGTTATGTGTTTACGGGTGCATGACTTGACACATACTATATTGAAAACTTACTCTACCCTCTGTGGTATGACATCACATCAAGAAAATCTATGAAGATTATAAAATATGCAGGCAAAATTATCTATTTTGTTTTTTGTTTTTTATACAGTTTTAGAATGGAAGAAACTGCAGTTATGGCATAGTATGTGATATCATGTGATATCAAGTCATTTAGCCCTTTAAAACAACAAGAGAAAAGCTTTTTATTTCTTTTGTTAATGTCGTTTTCTGTATTAAACAAAACCAAACACGGTATCACCACAATTAAACCAGCAGTCAAACATAAAGTGTCAGAATCAGTCAAATGTTTCAAAAATAAGTATTAAAACCTGACATTTGTCTCTCTCGGGACAGAATTTCACATGGCAAATAAAGATAAAAATAGATTTGTTTTATAAAAGTTAAGTATAAATAAAAATGTGTAAATAAAACTGTATAAATGGTCAAATTAAAGGTTTTAATCAATATCTTGGACAGCAACATTATCAAAATTAAAACAAAATCACTAGTTTTGAAGAAAGCAAAGTACTGCATCATCTGAAAACTATCTGAACATGAATATTATGCTCCACAGATAATGCACAGATAATGATTTGCAGTTACCAAGGGCCATTTAAAGCTGCAATCCATATAACAATTGCTTCTCTATCACCATCTCTGCTTAAAACATAAAACTGCAGGTTACTTTACACACTTTTGCATATGCTGCAAAATGTCAGTTTGACATGACAGCTCAAATGATAAATCATTATTATAAACCTACTATAGTAAATTCGGGTAAAATAAGTTGTTATATACTTGCTCAAAAACTCCCCTTTTGTCTATTTATAATAAAAAAGGGTGCAGATTGCAGCTTTAAATACTATTAATGACATGATAACCCTGTAAATATCTAAGGGCAGAAAATGAAATTACAACATTATGTCCTCACAAATACAACAGATGATGTTCTTGGTATTTTACACACCGAAATGAGAAAATAAATAAAATAAAAACAGGGACAAAATCAAAGGGGCTCTGTACATTTTCCATAAAACAGTGAATATTATTGAAGTGCAACTGGTCGCAGTGGTCCTATATAGCACATAAGAATCATAACACGATAAAGGAGTCTGTTTTCAGAGACATCTTGTACTCTACTCAGAGACAGTGGAGTCTTGTTATTGATTAAAGAGTTATCTGGTTCCCACCCTGAACTCTGTGATGTATTGCAAGTAGAGGTTTACAACAGTGACTGTCTCTCTGTTTGACGGACAGGCGACAACTGTTTACAGATGGAGGGGGTGAGTAAGTGGGGGAAAGCTGGAGGTTGTACCACATAATTCCGCCTTAGCTCCTCCCACTGCATATATTTCACACTTGGCCGGTCCCTCCCCATAAACAGGTAACTGTTATACTGGGGGTGCGGGTGCTGGTCTTTGAGGCATAAATTGTTGGGTTGGAGCAGGTGGTCTGTGGCATGAGAACACAGAAAAGGAGAGTTCAGTATTAGGGCAGATTTAAGGTCTTCTCAACAAATGAATGGTTTTACAATGTGCAAACACAAAGTAAAGGAACTAAATGTTACATGCATTAGAACATTGTAAACATTGTAAATTACCGTGCAAATGGAGGTGGCGGTGGTCTGGTGGCATAAGATGGCACAGAAGCAGATTTATTAGTCTGGACCACCTGCAAGGAGAGATCTTTATTTATATCATTACATAACACACAATTCATGCTACTACTACACATGTGACCAAATACATTTAAAGTAAATTAAGATTTAATGAATTACAATTCAATGTGTCAGTGCTGGTGCTTATATTTCACATTCTTATAAACAGCAATTATCCAATCTTATGAATATATACATGAAGACCTAAAAAAACCCCTATCAAACAAAAATAGTTTGTCAATAACTTCAGATCATCTTTTGAACCTCGATGATCGGCTGAAACAAAATTTAGCTGTGAAAAAAGCAATTTAAATGAATGTTCATCTTAAATGAGAATGTTCATCTTAAATAAGGGTTAGGGTTAGACAAAATGAAATGATAAAATGAAAGCTAAAGTTTATGCCAAGCCAAGGTTAGTAGGGCTACACTAAAGAAAATGTTATTACAGCAAAGTGCTAGGTTGTGCATTTGTGGCAAATGACAGTACCAGAGGTGTTTTGTTTTAAGGCAGCGATTCCAACCTTGTTAACCTGAATGCCAATTCAAATACAGCTTCTATACCACCTTTGCAGTGTAAATATGGCTTAAGGCTTGAAATGGGTGTGTACTGACTGTGTACTATTAGATGGAAGGTTGGAGCCACTGTTTCAACAGACATCTTTTATACAAAAGTGTAAGCACAAAAAGGCAGGTTACAAGCACTGTTGGGAAGCAGAGGAGGAATTTCATTAGTAATAGTGGTAGAGATGCACCACAGTACAAATTAAAAGCCACAGTGTGCATTCATTTACCTCTGCTGGTGGCAATAACTGAGCTTGGTGCTTTACCATAGAGAAGAGAAAGAGAAGTCATTATATTTATATCAGCTGAATATCTGCCTGCTGTCTTTTATCTTTAATGTTCTATCAACATGTAACATTTTAACACAGTTACCAGTGTACTTGCAAAATGCTATATTAGGTTATTTACCAAACCAACCAAATTTCTATCTATAATCTATATTTTGACTATATCTATGTATAATCTATATTTTGAATAATCTATATTATCTCTAGAAAATAGTGGGGACTTTGGTACAATCATTGCACAATCTGCAATGTTATTCAGGTGTACTGTGAAACAACTAGTATTTAAAGGTATTCTACAGTTTCTACAGTTAGATTCATGTTATATGTATTAAAAGAGTTAAACAGTATTGTAGTTGGTAAATACTGCTGTTAAAGGCACTGCTGTGTTTTTGCTGACTCACCCCATCCTTTACTATACTGTTGGGGTTTCCTCGATGGGACACAGTAGTCTGCGGTCTGCTGTCAGCTCTGGGTAAACAATAAACACAACTCATCAGAGACAGCTAATCCATGTTCATGCCATAAACATCATGTTTATGGTCAACATATTGGCTGCAATTGCCATCAAAAGAGACATTAAAGACATAAAATCAAATTGGAATTGCTTGCAATAAAAGAACAACATATTGGCTTAGAAACACTGCATTACTTTAGAATTGATGACATCATTACAGGAGTGTAATATCAGTGCCTGTAAAAAACAGTTTAGGAAAGACCAATATATTGACAAGTTTGTCGATATTTGACCATTTAAAAAATAATGGCATTAGCCATGGCATAAACCCTGCTTGCTTGCTCAATAAACAGAAGCATTAGTTCTCACATTTTGTTTCGAAATATTTTTAGTGTTTTATTGATTAATTGTTTTAAATACACAATCTATATTTATTGTGTGTGTTTTTCTGTACATACGTGTGTGTTGATCATCACACATTACTCTTTATACTCACTGGTAGCCTGGAGAGCGTTTCTTTCTGAAAAAGCGTTGCTTGAGCTCGTTCCTCTTAAAGAACACGAACAGACCCAAAGCCAAGAGAGGAAGGATCAGGAAGAAGAACACAAGCAGCCCATCACGGGTGGAAGTATCTTTATCTGAATGAGAGTTAAAGCAAATGAACTCATTCATCTGAGTTGATCAGGGCTACTACACTATTGGTCATCATTTACCCATGATGCATGTGAGCAGCACTGATAATCCCAGCACTCCCTGAATCTTTAGCAGTGTTGCTGTTAAGTAGTCTTACCGTTCCAGGTGGGGCCACTGTCAATACTTCCTCCATACCCAGTAGTCTCACAGAACGGAGGGGCCCAGCCATATTCACAGTGGCAGTTTTTATTGCTGTTACACACCTGCAAAAGTTACACACAGAAAAAACACTCAAAGACATTTTACTAAGGCAAATTCCTTGTATTTGAGGTTTGAAGGAAGTTGTCACTGACAGAAAATGGAATTATGGGTAGTTTATGCATACGTACCCCATGGCCGTGGCATTTCTTTTCAACATCACAGTCATAATTTAGTATGTCCGCACTTCTGCACTCATAATTCAAACAAACCTTCAATACAAACAATATAAACATCAACATACATGAAATGAATATTTACTAAAGCATTATGTTATATGTTCCCACTTGTGATCACAGCAAGTATTGATTTGATTTATTTGTGTTACATACAAAATATGAGTGTCTCATTTCTCCATCACCTTATTATCTCCACACTTTGTGCCCTCATTGACCATGCCGGGATCAGGCACATCAGAGCCCAGCAGGAAGTCCACGCCCCAGCAGGTTGTGCCAGCAATGGGGGTCTGGATGATTGACGGCTTGATGCCAAATATGACTGATGACTGAACATTCTCACACTGTAGTTTCCCACACATGGCATTCCTGAGAGAATTACAGAGACACTGTGTTCCTATCTAATTTATTTGTTCACTTTGATTAGTAGTGGTTCCATCCACAGGTCAATGTCAAATAATTTTATTAAATTTAAATAAATTACACTTACAGTTGAACAGTTACACAACAGAGGAATTTCAATGTCTCTAACAAAAGCATTGTGGCAACACCACAATTTACCTGTGAATTTTTCTGCCAGATATTTAGAATGTTTTCTTGAAGACGTTTTCAAAGCTTTCATTTAAATGGATTAATGAATAAGAAATTAAACTGGAATATAAAAGGTTGGATCTTGAGCTGCCCTACCTGCTCTCACACTTCTTGAAGCCGCTGGAATGAAAGCCACAGTTTCCAAAGCGATCACCTTTAGAGTTCACATCCTTAAAACACAGCTCAGGAGCAGCTTTGGCCTCTACACACACACACACACGCAGGTTACATTTACAGTGGTGTACATCAGTTATCTGTATAGTTTTCTAACATTCCTGTCTATAATTAAACAATTAAACAAACATGACATTTTCCTTCTGCAATTGATCTAAAGAGTTCACCCAGAAATGTAGATTTTGAGAAATGTATTGGTAGATTTGTGTCCATAGAATGTTTGATTACCAATGTTCAAAATATCATTTTTTTAGTGTTCCATCAAAGAAAACTTTGGGAGGAGTAAATGATACAGGAATTTTCATTTTACAATTCCTTTATTTCTTTAACCTAATTTACCGACAGCATCTGTGATAACATGCAAGCTTCTTTTCCCCATTTAAATGATCTTTGGCTTCACACATGATAATCGTGCACCTGTCTAAACTGCACATCAGTAGAGGGCGCAACTGAGTCATTACAAATAACAGATTAAAAATTATATTGTTGTTTTGCTTTGCATGATTTGCCTCTTCTTAAATATATTTCATTTGTTTTTGATTATTTGTTTATGATTATTTAGATGATGCATCTAATGTGTCTATATAACAACTATTGTTAACAGCAGTATGAACTTACTGGTGCCAAATATGGCCTGACACTGGGTGTGGTAGTGCTGGCACTGGCCGTTGTAGCAGTAAGCCTGGTTGTTTTTGCAGGGATGTCCATTCTGTTTAAAGACATCATTCTGACAAAGGGCAGAAGAGCCGTTGCAGTACTCTGTTAAATCACATTCATCTGTGCTGCTTCTGCACACTGTGCCACCAGGTAAAAACTGACAGATACACACACAAAGATAGACAAAGAGAGAGAGGGAAAGAGAGAGAGAGAAAGAGAGAGATGATACATTTGTAGTTGTAATGTAAATGTGGTTTATGTAAATTTAAGTAAGTGTGATATGCATTTTTGACAAATAAATCTCTATACCAAACACTAGTTTGCTGCCTCACTGTCTACTAAGGTGGAATTGTAACCAAAGTTGGTATTGGACATTTACCAAAAATAACAACTACCAAATATGCCAATAACAAACTATCTTATACCAGTGTATTCTGTGATGAATTTAACCACAAATAAGATGTGGTTGATTTGGGAAAAGCTAGGCAACTTAGAAGAGAGCCTCATTTTGGAACAGCCTTTGTACCAAAAGTGTTCTTATAGCTATAATGTCTAAAAACATCACCTGGGTAGGCAGCATGCTAGGTTTGAGGACAGAGCCACTATGTGAGAAAAGTTTGAATTACCCTGCAGTTCTTGCAACAGACTCCATACGCACACTGAGCACCTGACCTCAGTTTACACGTCTTCGGCTCACAGCACGGGTCCTTCTCACACTCCTGAAACATCCACACCATTTATAAATAACTACAGTCAGCTCTCTCTGTTTTTATTATCTCAACTGATTCCCCTAGACAGCAACAGAGAACAACAACAAGTCTCTTGCTTCTCCCATTTATCTTCAGTAAAATATATGAGTGATACATCCGTCTCTTCTAAAGGATAAAAAAACTGTCATGACATCTATGTTCAGTCGACTTACTTCCTCTGATCCACAGTCACACTCTTCTCCTACATCCACCAGCTTGTTTCCGCAGAAGGGGGCACTGTATGCCTCATCTGGCCGTGGTATGTTCAGCAGACAGCGGCCCCCTGAGTTCAGGATCATCTTTTCAAAGTCATCTGCGCTACAGCTGCTGAAGTTACGAGAACCACTGAAAGAGACAAAGAGAGAGAGACAAAGAACTAATTTAAAACAAGAATTACACAATGTAAATCTTAGTCCAATTCATAGTCATAATTGTAATCCTATTTAAGTTACTTATAAGAACAAAACACTAGTATATTAAACAGCACAGGCAGCCAGCTGTATGAAACTATATGCTCATGATCTGACCCAGATGGAATCTCCAGACTGTTTTCACATTTTCCACACTAATGTTGGGGAAAAACAGCAAAAAGGATGTTACATGGAGCACCCTTATTTGCCATCGGAAAACTAATCACATTAGCTCAAATAATACTTAGTACAAATAATATTTATACACATGGTATGTGTATAACTTAGTGTTATGTCATTAGCTTTTCATGCATTAATATTATTTGTATGTTCTGTCATTGCTGTTCATTTGAATGTCAGATCACTACTGATCTGCTGTAACTGGGTGTTCAGTTGGCAGTCAGTCAAGCCAGCGACTCTGGACCAGTTGTAATGTTCTAGACTTCCTGCCAGCCACCAAACCAAAAAGTTCTTAAAGTACTTAACAGTATTTATTTCAATGTTGTTTGACTCCTGAATGTGGTAACAATGTCGGGGAGACTTGCCCGTTTTATAGAAGCTTCTAGGTGTTTCTCTTGTATTTACTGCATCTTTTCTCTGGTGGCTGTAACATTACTTAAAGATGGTCACATTAATCTGCAGAAATCAACAGAAGTTCAGAACAGATTTTGTGTGGGCCTGTAATGACTTTCTTCAAAGTGTATAATATAAAGTGCTTGCCTGTTTACAAGCTCACTCTGTGGCCATTACTATTGCTCAAGTTTGTTTTCCTTGAAATGTTGAATTTTGTATCTTAAAAAGATTTTCAGTGCCCAGCGTGAAGACTGACTGATAATTTGATAATCAGTTTGGATTGTCCCAGCCTTAATTACGGTACGAAAAACAAGCTAAACACTCTTGTTGTTTTCTTGGACAGACTTTAGTTGTACACACATTTCATGTGGGACTGTTTTAATGACCTTATGCAAGGTCACAAGGTTTTGTCCATCTAGAGTTAATTTCTTTTTGACCATGACCTTGTATTGATGACAAGAAGGTCAAACCTAGTCCACTAAGTGTTCTCCTGCACATCCCAAAGACCTTCAATGGTGATCATGGCCTCAGGCCTCAGTGGTGACCAACTTGTGTGAAAATAAACCTCTTTTGCTTAAATCAGGTCAATCAATTGACCTTCTGAAACAGAGTAACATCTTTGCTATGACCTCAGAATGCAGTTGTTTAGGAAACTACAGATTGCAAAAGAGTTGTTGCCATGACGATCCCATCAATTGCTAAGTATTTGCTTTTTTAAATGGAAATGCCAACTTTTAACTCACGTTGCCCCCGAGTTCATGATGCAGTGTGTGACATCACATTTACAGTTCCGCCCATCATCATGATTCATCCCGAGGTTGTGACCCAGCTCGTGAGCCACAATGGAGGCGAATGACATCACGTTATTATTGGTGAACTGAGAGCAGAAGACACACAGATTTAGATCACACAGGTGATGGTGGATGTACAGCAGATACTGACTCACAACATGCTTCTCTGAGTGTCTGTAGCATATGAGGAGAGGATCAGTCAAATCATACCGAATTAATTCCACCACCATGACTTCTGGAGCAAACCGTACCAACAAAAGCCATGCCCGCTGTTCCACCAAATCCTTTATTACTGTACAGAGAGAGACACACAGAGACAGACAGAGGAAAAGAGAATCAGACATGATCAGACAAATTATAAACAATACAACCAATTTAAAGGGTTGTATTACATAATGTATTACATAGACAGTGTTTAAGACCTCATGGTCTTCAGCATAAGCAAATTGTGAACACCTGGTTCCTACATCTTCCATCAATAGGACAGTGGAGGTAGACAGGAAGTTAAGAGAGAGTGGCATGGATAAAACTTCTTTTTATGTGCCATCAATGCTACTCAGTGCTGACATACGGCATTAAACACTCATGCAAGTGTGCTGTTGCTTTACTAGAAAAAATCACTTACAGAATAAGCTGGGCACTGTCATGGCGACGCCGGTGGACCAGCTCTTTTTCCCTCCACTGAGTGAAACGACCCAGCACTTCTCCAGCACTGCCGTCCGTACTGATGGGGTTCTGCATGGACCAGATCTCCAGCCCCACCAACACAATACGGATATTCAGAGGCATATACATCTACAGGAGAGCCAAATTTATATATCACTATTTAGCAGTAAAACAGGAGTACAATTATTAAAACAGAGCTAAGCTTACACTATCAACATAGTTAGCAATCTGAACCATCTCATCACGGACTGCAGTCTGATTCCTCTTTTTGTAGTTATACTGTGAAAGAAAAAGAGTTTTTTAAGGTGAGGGAGCAAGAGAGTAGATACAGTGAACACATGGTAATGTTAAACAGGCGATCATGTTTTCAGTCCACATGTTCTGCTATTGACAGGCAATTCTCTGGGCAGAGCACAGCCGCCAGACAATCAGCAGTGATTCATCTATGCTAATAAAAGAAGATAAAACATGATGAGAAATTCCACTTACTCTCTCATTATCCACCACCAGCAGCAGTTCCACATAGTGAGTCTGATGCAGAATGGCCCTTTTTCGCTGTTGGGGACACAGACAAAGACATTTAATATAGTGTCTGGTGGGAAGCCCTAAAGGCCCCAATCATTTTACATTTATGCCCTTAGTAAATTCTTCAAATGTCTTACAGTACATTCAAGCTATACATTTTGTCAGTACATGTGCTCACTGGGAATTGAACCCATGACCTTTTGTGCTGCTAGTGTAATGATTTACCAGCTTAGCTACTGGAATAAATGTAAAAAATATCTGTAAAAACAATTCCTCCATTCAGTAAATTAATACACTTACATCATTATAGGCTGTTTACAGTTGCAGAGGAACATACAGTAACAGGTATCTATGTAAAATCTTTCTCACCATAGGGACGGCACCATACTTCTATCTTGCAGGAGCCCAACATTCACTGTTAATTAGCTTCTTTGTTTAATGACTTGTGTAATTGCAGATGTCATTATTGTGATGTGGGGTAACTCACCCTAATTAGATGGCTGCCAACTTGACCAAATGTGATGTTATGGACGTGGCTGTCTGTAGGTTGTCTTGGCAATGCTTCGTTGTCATGGTTATGAAAATGAGGTGTTCCACAGGTGAGAGGTTCTGTCTCTACATCCTCCAAACGATACACCAGATGCTCATTACTGGATGAACCCTCTAATGGTTCAATGCCAAAACTTGAGTCCTCTGTGTGGATTACACCCCTGAGATACATACAAGGAACAAACACTTTTAAAAGCAGTCTTACTTACTTGGACTTAGCAGTCTACTTACCTTTAGCTATAAACTTCCAAGAATTAGTGAAGATAGATCTAGAGCTACATATTATAAATATTAAACAACTACATTTTACTTTATTGCAGACAACATGAAATGACAAAAAGCAGCGCTTTTAACTTTTGTGATGCAATAAATGTATGACTGAATATTCTGTGGAAAATAATGAAGGTAGTACGGGGATTTTTATTCTTTAAAATAAGATTAGAAAATGTTAACCTATAATATTATTTATTACTTTTTCCCCATATATGCCTCTATCTATAGAGAAGTCAGTGGAAAGTAACAGGTCATTGATCAGACACGCACAAAAAGCTCAGCCCCAGAAGCCAATGTTGTTATCTTTGGCTTCACAAACATACTACAATTCAATGCTGCTGCACATTTCAAATCACACATTTTAAATTTAATTACATCATTTTATGTCATTTTCAGTCTTTCTGATCCATTTAAGAACATTCTAACTAATTTGAACTTTTGCCACCTGTCAGAGATGTCAGAGAACAAGCATTAACCACAAACTCTGTCTGCAAAGGGACATTAATTAGGAGAGAAAATAGGCCTATTTTGAGGAAGTGAAGTCACTTTTTACCTCACGCCAGAACACAGACTGAGCGCTGCAGAAGAGCCCTCCAAATCCTCTATGTAACCGCGGTAATGACAATGACCCTGGTGACAGAGGCACAGAGAAAAAGCACTTCAAAATCCACAAATGCATTTTTAAACTGATTCTAGCAACACTCAAAAAGTAAAATCAGCAGGACCAAATAGTCTGACAGCTTTAATATGCGATTTTAATATGCATATTCTGCGATTCAGAATGAAAGAAAAAAAGTGTAAAAAAATAAATCACAGATAATTAGGGAACTGGATCTTTGGCTGTGCTAGTTTGGTGGCTACAGCTGCACCAAACAGCTGTACAGCTGACATAGTCTGACCTGTGACCAATCAGATTATATAACCGTGTGAACTGCAGATTAGACATCCTCTGCTGAGGGGCTCTGTTAATACTGTCCCAAGCTAATTTACAGAGACTTAAAGGGACCTCTGCATTTAACCCATCCATGTGAGGAGTGAACACACACTGCAAGTCGTGAACACACACACACCCGGAGCAGTGGGCAGCTATCCCTGCAGCGCTGCAGCTAATCGGGGGTTAGGTGCCTTGCTCAAGGGCACTTCAGTTGCTATCTGCCGGTGCTGGAATCGAACCAACCTACTGATTACAAGCCTGACTCCTTAACCAGTAGACCACAACTGCCCCCTCTTATTCAGTCTGCCCCCCTCTTATTTCAGTCTCTTATTCCCTTTTTGTGGTTGATTGGTTTCAGCTAAAAATAAAAATGACCCTTTTCTGACAGCATTCAGCACATTTTCATGCATATGTATAACAATGTGAATCAGAGTGAACAGTTGGTTGTGCTGCATGTTGGGGAGTGGCGGGAAAAAGAAGGTCTTAGCAGACAGTATGAGTCAGATATTGAGCTGTGCTAATGAATCACTATTTCAAGCTTACTGGAATAGCAGAAATGCCAATATAACAGTCAGCTTCCAGAAATGTAGTATTACGGTTATCTGGAGCAGTGTCACCTCTGGGCGACCCCTTACTGCGAAAAACATTACTATTAGAACACTGCCACACCAAAATCGAGAAAACAACCAATGGTTGGACTTATGGACTTACATTACAGACAGAATCCTAAACATAACTAAAAACGCAAACTGCCTAGTAGAAACTCTCAAGCAACTACAAGAAAACTCTAACATACAAAGTTCTGATATTGATAAACATAATGAAAAGTTATTTCAGTTGTACAATTATGCCATGGCTGGATTTATTATAATAGCACTTAACACTGCTCTGCACTGCACTGCTCTGCTCTGTCTACACGGCTCTGTCTGACATGTGTATGTCCCTTGCATTTATTCTACTCTCTGCTGAGCAGAGAGTGTTGTGCATTAATATGATTCATTTTATTTTTATTTTATGATTCATTTTTAGTTTCCCATGATGCCATGAGAGTTATGATTGTCTTGATCCGTGACCATTATTGAAAGAGTCCATAATGGTAAGACAAAACATTCTACTTCAGGACATATTGATTAGACAGCAAATGAGTTCTTGCTAGTGCTAGTTTTTTGTATTCTTGATTTTGGTTGACAAACATTGATTAAAGGGGGGTATGCAATTAGCAAGTGAGCTTTGAAAGCATAAGATCCTGCCCTCCTTTCAGAATTCCCTCAAAAACCATACACCAATAAAACCACTTCAAACATAGGAACACGGTGCACAAAGCAAATACATAGTTTGTCAGGCAAGTTGCATTAGGACCCAATGCAATGACTGGACTAACACTGTTCTGTGCCACAAAAAATAAAATATTGAAATATATTTATATCACTTACATGCTTTCAGCAGTGATTGCTATCAGGATGTGAACAGAACTTTCAATCAGTCAACAAAAAATGTTTCTGTAAAAAACAACCTGCTCTGCCTTTAATATTCAGTAGTGACACGTATACAGTTTAATACCAGCTTGACAGATTCTTACTAAACTGTTATAAAGTTTAACAAACTTCAAAGAACCAATACCACAAGCAATTATTTAATCAAACATACAAACCTCTATAATGCTGTACATATGTAGCAAAAACTAGTTTTGTTGCATCACATTTACAGTGTAGACATATAAGATATACAGATATAAGATATACAGATAGACAATATATAGAAACATTATTTGATTAAGATGTCAGGCTTGTGTGATGGTCTGTCGATGTGATGAGAATTCTAAAGCACACAGTCATGCTGTAAATATCCCACAGGAGATGAGCTGTGGCTGTGTGGGCCTCCCAGCTGCTGTCTAAGCAGGATGTTCCTTGTGGAACCATCCAGAACTCCTAATTTTTCATCTGAACTGTTTGTATACCCAGTGTGAATGCTTTAAAATAACCTTACAAATTCATTCTCACACAGCTTTCTCACGATCTAAAGAAACAGACATGACTAACACTCCTGCCTCCTACACAAAGATGTCTAGCTGTTAGCATGAAAATCACCCACTCTGCTAGAAACCACTTGCAATTAAGATGAATGTAAAGATACAAGCAATACAATTATCATAAACATTTCAACTTCAGTGAATATACTTACTGTTCACTGTATACTCACTGTCTACGTCTGACTGAATGAAAGGTTAAAAAAAAAACTATCGCTTTTTAATTACTAACACATATATAATCCATACAAAACACGCTTCAATTTTCCATGAGACAAAAAACATTTTTTCCAGAGATTACAACTCATGCAGCTAAATACAGCTCATAGTGACCTGTGCTTATAAGTTGCCCCTCAGCTACAGGCTTACGTCAAAAAACACAGGTAGAGGTCTGGAGCGACATGAGGGTCAGTCAATAATGTCTAATGTAAAGACAATTTCCTGTTATTTTAGGATGATTTATCATGTGTCCCAAGTTCTTTTACACAGATGTGATTCATATAGGGAGTACAAGATGTAATGTGCTTTATGAGGTGATAGTCACTCTGCAGCTTTTTCTGTTCCTTAATGAAGAACTTTGTCATCACATTTTCACATTAAAGATCAAAACATTTTCAGATTCACACTTAGAAAGGTGAAAATGATGGATCAGGTATAAAAGCCTTATTTTTACAGTCTGCAAATGTAAAAGTTGGGTGCGCACAAGACCCAGTGACGAGGTTGGATTTGTTTAGAAAAAGGAACTGCATTCACACATTGCACACTCTGCATTCACACATCACGCATTTCTGCATAAATAAATCACCCAGTGCATAGACTTAATAATCCCTTTGACAAACTGCCTTTGTTTGTGTACAATAGTGTTGGCAAGAAAGACAGATTCAATGTTGCCTTGAAACATGGGGAGGAAACAACAGATTATAAACTAGAGCTGAGATATTTATAGAAGAGTGGGGTGGCAATAATTCAATGATTTTCCCATCATGCCCATGACATCTACACAGCTTACTTTTTTGAATAAATGCCACCCTGACATCAAAAGTATCACCCATCAAACTACTGTGCAGGGAAACAAGATTTTACTGTATTATAATTCCTTATAAGATATTATTCTAGTCCTTTGCTTGTGCTGTGATAAATTGTATTTGTTGCTCAGCTCTCAGAAATACCTGATTCTGATTGGTCAATCACAATATATACATTTAGTCATTTAGCAGGCGCTTTTTTACAAAGCGACTTACAAAGTTGGGAAAACAAAAGAAGCAATTAGAGCAAAAACAACTTGGCAAAGTGCAATAATACTGGTCATAGCATACAACAAAGAACAGGTTTTTTTAGGACAGGAGAGTAGAGAGGGGAAACACTGTACTAATTGGTCAGATGTTGACGGAAGAGGTGTTTTGAGACATTTTTGGGAGATCGCAACAGAATCCACTAATCTTGTGGCAAGGGGTAGAACAGGCGTGGGACACATCCGGAGAAAGTGTGTGAGAGTGATTTTTTCCCTTTGTTGGATTGCAACATTCTCTTGTCATAAATACTTACCAGTGAAATTAGTAGTAATCTACATAACTGTCTGCTATGCCAGGCAACTTATTTCTTATATTGCTGTGTAAGTCTCACTCTTACTCAAGCACTCTTCCTGTGATTTCCTGTCTCTCTCAATAAATCAGCAAAACATCCAAAAATGTATCCATCTAGCTATAAAAGTTAACACATCAGCAACAAATCAAACACAACATGATTCTGTAGTACAACAGACCAAAAACTGGAGCAAACTACATAATGGTCAGACTGTTATGACACTGAGAACGTATGAGAAACCTCAAAGGCATGTAGGAAACACTTGAGTGAAATCATTCAAATCAAGGCCAACCAATCAAATTACAAGACTCTCAAAGTACACTCACTTTTCCCTGCTAAGACCACAGACAAAGATCTCTGCGTTATTCATTGTTCCCTCAACCTGCAGTCTCATCATTCAACACATTTTCATTGTATCTATATTCTACATTCACAGTCTGCTCCTGTGTTGGTATAGTAGTGTAAAACTGAGTTCCAGTTAGTCTGAGTAATGCGCCACTTCCCAGAAGAGCTCTGCAGCTCTTGGCACCAGACGCTTTGATTGGCTGGGACCCTGATGAAATCACGACAACAATTACCACAGTGCATATTATAAGACAGCTGTTCTCACTTTACCTGTGCCACTTTTGCACAGAAAAGCTGTTAAATGTGTGTGAGGAGGAAATAAGATACACCTGTCAGGTGAGAACAGCAGTAATTTCAGTAAAGGAGAGAATTTGTGTGGCTACAGTGAGATTTTGTGTCTGAACATTAAATCAGATATAAATAAACAGATGACAGACTAAAGGAGAATAAAACCCTCACATCCAATTAAAATTGATCAGGGAAAACAGTGGCAATATCAAGTGTCTATTTGTGAAAAAAATCAGTCATGAAAAAAATTGAGAATTTTTTGGATTTTATGAGAACGGATCATTTTAGTACTACAAGACCAACTATATAATTACTGTATTAAGACTATGTCTATGTTGATGTTTCTGACCAATGAGTTTTCATGACTTTTCATTTGTGATTGGCTAGCAAATTAAACTGTTAAGGTTAAATAACTAGAACCAACTTAAACTAATGATTATATAAATATTATTTCCTTGACTTTGGACGAGCTGCCAATCAGTACTTCAGAGAGCCAAGTATATCCACAGATCACATTTTACTGACAAACACAGCTGAGAGTGTTACACATTAAAACATCCCCTTGTTGTTTTATAGAAATCAGGTGTGGCGTAATCTATAATTCAACTGCTTCAGACAGTGTTTCAGTGTGTATGTTAATGCATGTGTTTAGTGGCTTACCGTTATGTTTGGTCTCTCTGTGACCAGAGATCCATCTTTAGCATAAGAGTACACAGTGAAGTCTTTAGGCAGAAGCAACCTGAGAAAAAATAAAGCATTACCAAAATTCTGATATTGTGCTACTCTGTGTCAGATCACACATAGACACAAAAGCTCTCATAACACAGCATTATAATGATAATAATGGAATCTAGACGATTCAATTAAATGACCTATGTAAAATTACAAATATATTTTTAAATCAAACCAAGGCAGGAAGTAATTTCCATTCCTTAAAATTGTGGGACACTGCAAGACAATGTCAAAATCCTTTTCAAAACATTGCGAACAACCGGGCGGTGTGGGGAAACTGCTTATCAATGTTATCAAAATCAGAAATAATGATCCTACCAGAGCAATAATACAAATGCAATACATGTGAAACCTGACTAACCCAAAATCTGTATTGAACACGGCTGCACAATTTATGAAAATGATCAAAATATCTGATGTGCAAACTGCAATGCCTGACAGAGGCTTTTTACACAAAGTACACTACAGCTACTACAGTACTACAGTGAATGTAACGGTTTTCTATATATGAATGAGCAAAAAATGTGAAAAAAAGTGAAATATTTTGGAAAGCTCCAGACAACGACATCAGATTGTATGTGTGAATTTCTGAGCCTGCAGTTCATTGAGGGTTTGCTAATGGGTGTGTTTGCTGGAGTATCACTGTGGCCAGCATATCTCTTTCTCCCTGTGTGTATACAGCTGAGTTATTAATCCCAGGCATGGTAGGTGGGGTGTTTTTGCTGTAAGGCAGCTGTAGGGAATCAGACCACAGTCTGCAGCCACGCACTCAACAGAGAAACTTAACACAACCTCTTTAACGTCAGCCAACATGAAGCTTTTGCCAAGCCTGACATGATTACATAATGCTTGTTTTAGTTTTGAAAGAATAAGTTCTGCTCTGACCTACATTAAAGAATTAAACGGAGCTCATTCTTTAACGCTGAAATGATCTGAAATGTTACCTTACGGAAACATGGTATCAGTGTATGCTATTACAATGGAAACAATGTTGATTTCAAAGACGTACATCAAAATGTTAGAACATTATTTTTGCTAATGTAAAGGGTTATAAAGGTTGTATGGGTGGGGAGAAAGAAAGTAATTATATAACAGCATTTTACAATAAAATCCTATTGGATTAAATAAAAGATCAGCCCTGCCACATATTGTTTCACTTAAAAATAGGTCATACAGAAATTTGTTGAAAAGTGTTGCAAATTTGGCTTCATTTCTGTAAATGATATTTTGACACATTTAGTTGATATTACAGCTTTAGTGTGCCTCCATTTCTTAGTTTGTTAGAGGAATTTAATCTTACAGAAACCTCACAGGTCAGCGGATTGATTTACACAGCATTAGTCTGTTTAAGATCTTGGCTGACATGATGAGGTCATAAACTGCTTTAAACTGCAGGTGATGAGCTGACCTTTGTCACATATTAGAAAAAAATCTATGTCTAGGTCACCATTAACTTCTGTAATAGAACCTCACAATTCTGGTACTTACTTTCAAACTCAATGTCATTTACACTGCACGTCATTTTCCTGCTTCATCAAGAGGAATTGTGCCTTTCTGATCAGTGAAAGTGTTTGTAGGCCAAGCAAGCGAGAACCTTGGATCATGTTTTTCTCTGTAACACGTTCAGAACATTTCCCATCTCTAACAACACATAAAGCCTGTTCTGGATTCATCCAGCATTCATCTCAGTACATTATGTGGGATAACACTCTTGGGAATGTGAATGTGAATTTAAGCATGATTCTAAATGCCTGACAAATCTCATATGACCATAAAACTTAGTCCGTTTGGCAATGATTCAGCTTGAAAAGGTCCAATAAGGTCCGCCTACATGTCGCAATGTTTGAAATACCTCAAAAATACAAATCTTTCTAAGAAAACATGCAGATGTTGTTTGGTGCATAACAGCAAATGTTACTTAGCTGTAGCTCTGTTAATGTCCTCTCTAAAAGTACTGAAGAACAAAGGTAAGGCTACTGAAAGGTTTTTTTTACTACTGAATTTCTACATTGGTTCTCTCTTCTCAGAGCAAACAATGTTTCGTAGCAATGGAAAAGTGATTGATAAAATAATTAAGCAAACTAAATAAGTCTGATTATAAAAAAGACACAAATACATACAGGCATACAGACAAATACTCACTCGTTCCGTTCCAGGATAATGACATGTTCCTTTCCTTGAGCTTGAATCAAGTAAGACACCTTCAAAGTATAAATATGAAAAAAAAGAGTCAATGTACTGTTCAACTTACTTATGGGTAAAGGTGACAGGAGTGCTATAATCATTATTAATGTTTTATAGAATAGTTACAAACTGTGTATCATTATACAGGTGTCAGGTTTACCTGACCCTAATCTGAAGATTAACATAAACCTCATCTGTGGATGAGGTTCAACTTCATTTTCTTAATGCATAAAAACAGATAAACTAGTCAATCTGTGCTAGTTTATTGCTGAACCATTCCTATTAGACAGGTGTCTCTTCTTCAGATGTTTGTTGTTGGTTATTGTAAGCAAAATGACCTAATGCCCTAGTAAAGTGACAAAATAACATAAACAGTTATGGCGCATACATTACAAGTGGTCATCCAGACCTTTTTTTAGAAACCCTGAAATAAAACTAAACAAATAGAATGTGTGTTTACACTTATGTGTATATTTATGTGTTTAGTTTATACTGTGGCCCTACAAACCAAACTTCATACTTGTGGAAAAAATGCATGTGGAAACATTTAAATAACATACTGGATAGAACTACACTTTTGTAAAGAAAAAAAGCTAGTACTTTTTGCTAGTACTTTTTTGTAATGTACTAGCAAAGCACTATTGTACCCAACAAAACAGTGCCCTAAACTAATGTAGCCCAGTTACCAGTTACCTGACAAAACCTTTTTTGACAGTGCAGGACTGTTATAAAGGATCTCTCCAATTGCAGCAATACCAGATTAGCACATTAACACCAGATTAGCACATATCTGCGAAGGAAAATGCTCTTATACTAAACTAGCTCATAAAAAAAACTAAAAGCTGCCCATGTGCCAAAACTTTAATAGATCTAAATATAATTGTTCTTGTTTATAAAACATTTTAAATGTACTATTTCAATACACAATTTACAGTTTCAAAGAAATTTTTTTTAAGAAAACACAACTAGCTCAACGGGGTTCTACATATATAAATATGTGGGGAAATTTGAGTTTTGCTTTCATCTAGTTAAACATGAAACTATCGGATATAAACTGGCAAGTCAATATGTTGGGCAAACAACAAGCCACTGTGTAACACACAAACCTCTCAGGAATGTTAGCATGAGAAACTAGGGCAGAGCAAATAATTACATGACAGCTTGTTGACATAAAATGAAAGAGTCGCAGGTTTTAGGATGTGCTTGTTTTTACCAGTATGGTGAGGCATGAATAAATGGAAAAAGTTTCATTTCACACCTGCTCAAACATGCCCACTGCCATTTACTGCTGCTTCTGTTTTGAAGTGTCAACAGTGTTTTAAGAAACCCCCTTCATTTTTTCCCTTGTTTTTTACCCGTCTTGGGAAAAAACATTTTTCATGCTTGTATGTATTATGTGTACATTATGTGTATTATGAGTTCTTACACATAATAAACACAAACAATTATGATTTATGTGATCTGATTAAACTGCAAAAGAATGAGCATACAAACATACAGTCACATTAACAAATGACTGCCTGCGTTTACATAAAAACATACATTAAGTAATTCTGCAGAGGTGTTACTTTTTTACTACTTATTAAGGTTAGCCAAACATAACAGGCATCATTTAGATATAAAGGTTTAAAAAAGAGTGTTTCCATAATTAAATAATTTATTCCCCCTCATGTCATTCCAATCCAGAATTATTTTCATTCTTCTGTGAAACACAAGATGTGAGGCATAATGTCCAAATGGCCCATTTTTCATTCAATAAAAGAGGACAATGATTTTTACTGCTAAGATTTATATTGCACTTATGGACTAGGACTATGTCTAGGCCTTCAGGCTTCTTTATACATATATAAACCAAGAAAATGCTCTGTTTATTGCACCAAGCTACTGTATATCTTCAAGATTTGAAATACATTTTAAGACTTAAAATCTTTTCATGGTCTCTTTTAATGTATGAATAACAAAAGCACTGAGACCTTCCATGCACAAACAAAGAAAAATAATGACATGGGCATACTATGGACTAAATAATTAATAATAAATTGTTGTCTACTGCATTCTTATCAGAATGGGTAAAAATAATAATGTAAAACAAGATTCTAACTTATTATAACTTAACTCATCACTTATGTCATGTCACAAGAAACATGGACAAACAATATGCTATCAGACAATATGTGCATATTTGATTTCGCCATGTCTGGAGTTAAGGCTATGCAAGGAAACAGAGTTTGTATCCCTTTTCCTGTCAAACTCTTTCTGTTATTTGCCAAACTCTGAGAGCCCACTGTTTCTCAATGACACAGAGGTGAGACAAGCTCTCTGTGTTTGTTTATGCCATGCTGTTGGTATGTTCCTCTGCCAGGTGAAGGTCCCACGCCCAGCACGACTCTGACAGAAGCAAACTTTTAATAACTAGACCCACACTGCCAGCCATGTGCCTCTGCCAGATGGTTCCTGTGGCATTACAACTGAAGCACCGCTGGTGTCAACAAACACGAGAGGAACAAACTCACTGATGGGTCATGACAAATGGAAAGGGGAAGAGAGAATGAGAGGGTGATAAAGGGTATGCAAAAAAAGTACAACAGTTCTGAAGAAAGTTTCTCTTGGAAAAACGTTCTTGTTAAATTGTGCAAGATACAGCAGCGCATGTTGTTCTGAGGAAAAACAAAATTGTGGCCTTATAATAAATATAACTATACCCAAAATTGTTTTTCTTCATCTAGAACAACCTCTGATTACATCACTAAGGTGATGGAGGTATATAAAATACATTGAGCAATAATGTCACCATAAAAAATTACACACACTTTTAAGTAAATATTATATTAACCCATAAGTTTTTAACTTATTAGGAGAGAGAGTCAAAAATGTGAGTGAAAGAGAGTGTGTTTTACCTTATCTGCACTGTCCTGATCTCTCCTCTGCCTGCTGATACGTCTTGGTATCGTCACCTCATATGAGGAGAGGCGAGATGTCTGGTGGGATATTGAGCCTTTGAACAGAGACAGTCACACACAGCATTCCCATCAGCACTAATATAATCTTGTATCTACAAACAATTATTATTAATGTCGCCATTCATTTATTTTCCTCCATTTTTCGTCTTACTACAATAAACATGTTCATTCATCACTATTAACTGCTATTGTGATCATGGTTAATTAGACTGAGTGCAATCGACTGGTTTGAAATCGAGCACCACACTGAAGTGTGCCAAGTGCTACTTGTAGGTGGAAACAGTGATACACTGGCACGAGTATCATCATGGAGAGAGACAGAGTTCAGGAAGTGTCAATAGGAATCTGTCAATAGATTTCATGAGACTGTGCCGTTTTTCCAACAAAGATAAAAGGTAGAACAACACACACATTTCTTCACTCAAGCTGTGTGACACACTTTCATGGACCTGACATTGAACTCAGCATAACATCTCTTGCACATTCACTCAATATATTTTGCCTCTGTGAATTTAAAACACATCACTGTCAACTCTACAAACAAGGTCCACAAAAACTCTCTCATTACCTTTCAAACCTCTCATCTCAAACCAACTATTTCTATATATAAAATGCTAAGATTGAATTGTGGTTCCACGTTATTATTTAAGAGACTTAGCATACACTTATTACAGACACATTACTCCTGAAATCAACCTTAAATTAAACTTGCTTTTATTTTGTACTCTGACAAGTAACCTTGGGTTTTGAAAAAAACGCTATATATAAAGTATTATTATTATTGGTTCACTTTGCAGAACTCTTACCTTACTAATGTAAACATTTTGGTGTCACATTTTCTGAGTACACTGTAAGAAAATAGGCTCTTTTTGCCTTTACAAGTTACTTTTATTGTTTATAAGTTACCATATATATAGGTGAACATTTATAGGTAAACTACAGCAGTTTTACAGTGTGGATCTAACTGTACTCAGTTAATAGGTAGGAAAATTCAGTTAGTGAAGTAGAAATGATTCACGTACGTTTCACTGTAACTGTAAAGTGAAACTGTAACTGTATGAAGGTTTAATCCAAACGGGGAGTTGACTATTATATATTGGGATTGAGTTTAAATACACAGTTATATATCTGCTTAAACTACGCAAAAACACAGAATGAGGTCGAGCGAAAAAACAGGCAAATGATCTTCCCATCAGTCATACATATTAACGTAATATCTACATACACAACAACTTTTACAGCTAAAACATTACTGCTGTAACTGCTGACGAGAATAATGCTAACATTGCTACAAAGTAAAACAACAACGCAACCAAATCAATCATTTACACACTTGTTTGGTAAATATTTTGAGTCAACACCCTGCGATCACACTGCTAAACAAAACAAGTGAACTAGTAAATGTAAACAAAACAAGAGTCGTAGCTGTAACCAGTGGCCCCTGTGTATTTATTTAACAGACTTAAAGTCAACAGAAACGCATAAATAACAAAACAACACAACTACTAGTCGTGGATGGTAAAGGTCTCACCTCCAGCGCAATCGATCAGTGCCTGGAGAAACAGCAACAAGACCCAGACGCTTTTAAATAGAAGAGAAGAAACTGCATTGACCATGTCTGTAAAGTATCCGTAATGAATTACAGCTCCGATGTAAAAGCAAATCTTGCGCTCTTTCTTATCCAGGCGTTGTCCTCCAAGCAACAGCAATAAGTCTTCTCCACATAACGCCCGCTTGGAGAAAAAACAGACCGGTTTCTTTGCCTGACAAGTTTAATTGAGTTTATGTCCCTCTTGCTGGGCGGATATGTTTCTGGGAGGTTCTGGGAAATTGTCCTGTTTAACTTATTCTACACCTCCGGATTCGGAAATTCGCTCGGACTTGCATTTCCAATGAATCCAGTCTATAGAGGGCGAAACCGAGCATGCGTCACTGAACGGTTGCTTATATTAACCCTTTATTTGCCCCGGTAAAGCAATGTAAAATCACCGAATCGTTTTTATTTCACCAAGCATGTATATATTTTGATTCCTTTCGCCAATAACAAAACTAGCTATTGTTTTATTGTAAAATGTCAATATAAAAATATGTACACTCACGTATACAACATTTAGTGTTGGTGTTAGCGTGAGATGAGTTAGGGAAACTCACAAAATAAGGGTGATTCAAAACAACAAAAGTGATACAGACGTGTTCTCTATCAAACTATTTCTATATGGCTGTACGTAAATTATGTCTACCTCGTTATCACGGATGAAGTGAGAATAAAACAAATAACACAAACTTTTAGAAACCCTTGATATACTAAAGACAAAAGATAAGGATGTTTTACCTCCGTCCCTTAGAAGATGTCGCGCGATACCGCGGGAGTTCGTAATGCGGAAGCTTAAGATATCTTCTGTTTCATGACTGTTGTTGCTGTTAGGTTAGTTTACACTTTATTTGACTTTATGAAGAATTCATATGTATATTTTCAGACATCAGTAACATTATATGTAATCGTTAAATGTCTAAACTCAAAGAATATTTATTACTGTTAATGTGCTGCTCTAACACATGCAGATGGCTGTATTACATTAGAGAGAGTAAATAAACAGAGGATTGTACTACAGAGAATAAATAAGCTAAGTTTTGGATCAAAACGTAGCATTATTATTAATGAGCTGTACGTGGTTCTTGAGTTGACATAACGATCCTTTGGAGATTAAAATTTATATTGTTTTGCATCAGATGTTCTTTAGATCAAAGTTTTAGTTTCTGAGGTATTTAATAATTCATAAATGGGTTTCTAAAGAAGTATAGATGAAGCTAAACGTGTACTAGAAGAAATACCTATATAATAAGCATAATGTTACTAAAGATTTTGAGACATAATGGCTACTTGATCCTACATCCTTTATATTGAAGAGTGGAACATTCCACCATGGACTCTGCAGTGAAGATTATGGAGGAAAATCTTGAGAAGATTTTGAAGGGTGAGGGACTGGAGGTGAGAGAGCTTGATTCAACCAATGAAGTGGAGCCAGTCACATTGAGGAAGAATGTGTGTTACATTGTCAGCGCAGTTATCTTTAACTCAAAGGTAAGGCTGTCATTTTCACGTCTTTATAGTATGTTGACATTAAAGTATAGTATAGTTTACCTTTTTATTATTTTCTTACCCACATGCCAAAGCTGTATGACTTCCCTCATCTGTGGAACACAAAAAAATATTTTGAGAAATGTTTCAGTGGTTTTCTGTCCAAACAGTGGAAGTCACTGTTGTTTGGTTCCCAACATACTTCAAAACATCTTACAGTCTTACGAATTGATGGATGCATTTTGGACAAACTGTTCCTTTAACAACACAGCACTCTGCAACATATTTAATTCATTTTTATTGTAGAGCCAAATAATTGTTTTGGGAAAAAGATTTTCTTTGTTATTAAGATAAATACATAGGAACTAAGACATAAAAAGGTTAATCCAGGTGGCTTTTTCTCCTGCACTACACATAAATCATTTGGACAGGTATTGTGTCTGAAAATGACTCATCAAAATTCAATGTCCTCAGTGGGACATTGACTCAGCAGAAAGCCTCTTGCTCATTTACCCCCCTTCACCCAATGTAATGCAATCAGCTTATTACACCTTTTGTGTTAAAAGTACCATTTGCAAGTAGTTCTTGTCCTTAAAATTATGTACTTGTTATTAATTATTTCTAACTAACCATTAAGGTGTGCCAAAAAATGTATAAACTGCAGTAAAGTTTTACCTTAATTGAATAACAGAGACTTTATGTACAATTTACCATTTTGTCTTCAACATATGTAAAGAAACGTATTTAAGATAACCTGCAATTTGTTTTAAAAGAAAAGGTGTTAAAGAAGCAAAAATTATGTATTGTGACTTAAAATCATTCAGTTTTTCTGAATACTCCATTGTGATAAGCATATTGTGATATTGCCAGGATATTGTGCTGCCCTTGTTTTATAGTCCATTTAAATGTATGGATCAATAACCATACATGTTCATTATCTCTGTTAATTAGTTTCTTGTGTATATGTGTGTTTGTGTAACACAGGAGGAGGTATTAATGGTGCAGGAGGCAAAGACAGAGTGTTATGGCAGATGGTACCTCCCTGCAGGTCGTATGGAGGAGGGTGAAAGTATTGTAGAGGCGCTACAGAGAGAAGTCAAAGAGGAGGCGGGGTTAGACTGTCAGCCAATCACAATGCTGCTGGTTGAAGATAAAGGGCCACGGTGGATTCGCTTCACTATTCTTGCTGAAATTACAGGTCAGATTGAATGATCTGATTGATTTGCAATTTGGTCATTATACATTTCTTTAAATCACATGCAGGCTCACATGGATTCTGTTCTGTTGCCTGGTGATAGAATTCTGTTGCTTATTGTTTGCCAGTATAATTGAATTGACTTTGTCCATTGTGTGACCTCCCATCCACCAGGGGGCTCTCTGAAGACAACAGCAGAAGCAGACAGCGAGTCATTGCAAGCTCAATGGTGGGACCGTGAGTCTCCGCTTCCTCTTCGGGCTCGTGATATACTGTCCCTCATTGATGCTGGACTAAAGTATCGACAAAAACCCTGGTTTCCTGCTTTACAACCTGTTGACTTTTCATATCATGTTATTTGCCAAAGAATACTTTTGACATTTATCACCAGCCATGGTAACACCGATAACAAGGAGGAGGACCGTCTGTGGCTGTTGCTGAGCAACAGTAATGAAGATGATGCTGGTTCACATCTTCGTCTTCCTGTATCAATTTTACTTAATACATACACAATAACATGGGCAGCACTCAAACTGGTTAAGGAATGCATGTCTTCATCATACCAGAAGGTAAAGACTGACATTTGTGGAATTCTGGGAGTGCAGCACAATGGCCGCGTTCTTGGGAAAACGGATGGTATCTGCTTTAACACACTTGTGTTACTGGAAAATTCCGAAGGAGGAGCAGAAATCAGCAGTCCACCACTATTGGACAGTGACTGTTACAGATGGCATGAAGTGACCAATCAGAGCCTTAAGGGAAAGATACTACAAAGGATTAAAGAAGGGTCAGTTCTGCCTATACATAGTCTATTCTAATGCTGAGCCTTCTTATATGAGCACTTTGACTAAACCTGCTTGAAACAGTTGCATTAACTGCTTGGTTATGGCCCTGGCAGCCTCTATTGATGCTTAAGTGAGTTTTAAGAATGCTCAGTACAACTGTAGGTGCATGTTTTAATGGTGCAGTTAATAGCATTGCGTCTCTGAGTATTTATTAAGTTAAGCACTTCATTTAAGACAGGAAAGTTCATTAATGCCAGATAACTATTTAGTATATACTGTGAGAAAATTACATTATGTGACTGAAAGCACCATCCATCTGGTTAAGATTTTATAAAATTAACTACATAAATACACCACAAAAGGTGGTGATTTGCTACAGTGTAGAGTAAGTGGTTGCTTGGGAACAGGATTGTCATTAACAGTCATTATGAATGATTGCCTTTTAAGGGCGTTTATTTTCTGTCCAAGATAGATGTACACTTAATTTTTATTTACATTTTATTTACATCTTTAAAAATCTTATTAAACAAGTCTCTAAGCCACTATTTTTAAAAAGATTAGTGATGTATAAAACATTGATATATGCTGCTGTATATCCTATAATAAATCAAAATTCATTGGAATAATATTGGCAGTAGTATTTATTACAATGAGATAGATGCTATTTATCGTATGATGTCACCTGTCAGAAGCGTTTTCCCACATTCATCTTCAGCAGCGGTAAGTAACCCTTGTGGTTGCAGGGACTGCCAATGGCTGTTGCCGAGCAACTAAAAGGGTAACCATGAGGAACTTTCTGTTGCAAACCTACAATTTTTAAGCAGTTAAGTGTAAACATGTTGAATGCAGCACAATGGGAGATTTTTTGGAAATACAGATGACGTCTGTTTTAACATTTTATCAGAAGATGCTAACGATGAAAGTAAAAAGTTAATCTTAACAAATCAACAAAATCAGAGTAATTGTTACCTGGAGGTGACCAATCAGAGCCTGAAGGCAAAAATGCAAACATCATTCACACTGAAAGATAATTTAGGCCCTGTATTGAACCGTCTTTTGCTGCATTACAAAAATGCACCACAGAAGACAAATTAGTAGAACAAGATGCATGCTGGGTATCTTTAATTTGATGCAAAAGCAAATCTAATGCAACGAAAGCATAATTGCAGTATCAGTACCACCTGGACCTCTTTATTGCTGTTTTTGCACAACTATTTAGGAGCATTTATGCTGTTTTGCCTGTGGTAGTATTACCTTATATCAAACAGATTAATTATCTGTGTACTTAAAACTGTTAAAACAACAGAGAATGTAAGTGCAATAAAATCTGCATGAACATTTTTAGAGGTTTATTGCTGTGACAACAGTAAAGGGCAATTTTGCTTACATGCTGCAATCTCACAGTACGTCACGTATCGCCTCCAAAGAAAATCAAGTCCAAGTTAAGAATAAAGGCCAATGATAAAACAATCAGACATCCACACATACCACACACAAGCATACAAGCTTTAAAAAAATCTGTTCTAGTCTGGCTGCTTGGTTGAGCCATATACAGAAATGAAAATGTAGATTATTCACATACAATTAAGAAAGAGTTATTAGATTAAAGATAAATAGAAATAAAAATAATTACACACCATAATGACACTTAAGCAAGTCCAGTCAATAAATCACTATAAAGTTTTTTTTTAAAGATGTGGATGTGCAATGGCTCATAATTCATAGTGTTAGAACTGGTATTTGAGATCAAACTTTGCTTTATGTATGTAAATAAATAGGACATTACGGGCAGAGTAAGCTAAGCCCAATCAGGTCTCACCTTTAACATAAGTTCTTTAAAAGTCTCTGGAGGACTGACTGATTGTGTATAACACTACTAACATCTCAAGTTAATATTGTGCAAAAGATAGTTCTTCTTATAAATCCACTTAAGGTAAAATGCCTCTCTGTATTTTTAACTTGCTATAAGAAATACAAGTACCGCAGTTCTAAACTCATCTGTTTTTCTTACTCCAAAACTGAAAAAATATGATGCATCAAAAGTGATTTGGATATCTACAAATATTGCCACATAAGTACATTGTGTGCAAATCCAGTTTTTCGTCAATGGAGACAGTTTCTCAGATGCTGTTGTTCCATGTTGATACTTTACATTCTTTGGTTTGTGGCATTGTGGTTTCACTGCTGTTCTGTGGGTAGTTTGACAAATGCTACGGCAGCCAGTTCTTTACAAAACTCCTCAAGCACTATTACACCCTTTAACAGTGTCACATGATCCACCCTGAAAAAGACAACATGCCAATATATAAATACATAAAATTTAAAGTATAAGTAAAGATTTCTGTTTGCTTTGCATCAACTTTCGTAGCCAAACAGCTATGAAACTCTGTTTGGTAGTCAGTTTGCATTTTATAATATTACAAAATAAAATGTTTTTAAATGGGGAAAGTCACACAAGAATGAAAATTCTGTCACTGTTACTTGTTTCCATGGAAAACAGTAAAATGAAAAGAATCTTCACAGCAGGGTTGTGCCAAAACCTAAGATTGGGGATTGACAATAGTCAAAGATATTGACTGTATTTGCCACGCTTGTCCTCTTCGCTTACACACCAGATGTGAAAAGCGTCAATATATATATATATATACACACACACACACACACACATAGTTAATATATGAATATACTGTATGTGCAAGCTCAAGTTCAACTCCTGTTTTCTACAGAAGACAGAAATAGTGTGAATATTCAGTAAAGTGTATGTGGTGTGATATTCTCACAGAAGTTCTTCCTCCTGTCCCATCAGTTGTCTCCTGATGATCATCAGTCTCTCTGTCACATTGGGGATGTGTTGAATCCTCTGCATCAGCTCTCCTATCACCTTCCACACAAAACAAAGCCATCAAACTGTATAAGTGTTGACACTTTTTAAAAATGTTCACACTTCCTGTCATGAATGTGTTTTGTTTTTATGAGAACAAATCTGCTGTTTGCAATAAATGAAGATGTTGCTACTATAGGTCAATTAATATATCAGTTCTACTGTTTCATCAAAACCTATAGTAGTTTTGGGTTAATAGAAAAAAAAATACTATTACTCTCTATAATACTATAGACATACTACTATAATACTATAGAGAGTATAAAGGATACTCTCTATCTAATACTATCAGCATTTCACTATCAACATTTTTCTCTGTGGTTCGCTTTTAGATTTTCTTTTGTATATCTATATATTACTGTAACTATAAATATATAATATAACTTCATCTAAAATAGTTTTAATTTTAAATTTGTTTTAATTTTGGTCCTGATTAGATGCATGTCTGTGCATTATTTACTTTTTATTTAATTACTAATAAAGTATATTATGTATATTAATAATAATAATGTAATAATTAATGTAAATGTAATAATATATATTTTTTATTTGTTAGTTATGAACTAGCTCTTTTTACCACTGTACCAACCTTTGACCAGAAGCTTTTTACACTGTTTTCTCACACTGGCAGCTTTTATTCTGGCTGGTTCTTACCCTGACAAGACTGGAGAAGAGGGATCGTGCTCCAGGGCTCAGGTTGATGTAGGGGTCCAGCAAATACTCATGCAGGTTAGGGTGAGGAAACACAGCTAACCTGGACAGAACTGAGGTCACCTGCAGGTTGAGCTCATATGGCTGGCAGAGGTAAACAAACAGAGGAACACAGTGAAATAAAGGCCTTCCTTATGCATAGATAGCAGAAACATGCTGAGGCTACTGTTCTACCTGTTCTAGTATGCGAGCAATCCTGTCAAACAGCATTTTAAGGAAGTGTCCCTCATAAAAGTCTGGAGCTGGAGGATTCTCAATGCCTTTGCCAGAAACTGGCCAATTCCAGTCCAGAGACAGAGCAGAACATTCTTGTAACTGTGGAGACAGAGAACATGTCATTCAATGTCAGAATATAAGAAAACCTAACTTATTACAATTACTCACAAAATATAAAACATTGATTATGTTTGGCTAAAAATACTGTTCATAAACAGCTTAGCTATAAGTATTTCATACGGTAAAGAGATATAAAAACATACCAATTTGTGTGCATCATGAACGTATGTATCATATCCTGCTTCCTGCACAAGATGAGATGTTTTTGCCTCTTGTGGCACTAAACACAAGAAGCTATGAAAAACAAGAAATATTTAACATGTAAATTAATTTATAATTTTTTACAATAATTTATTAACACATATGGACTAACAATAAACCTAAATATCTACCACCAGACACATTAACCAAATTATATTTGCCAATATTGTATAATTGGCCAATAACAATGCCTGTTTCAACAGACGTTTGTTGGCTCCCCCTTGTGTCAGCTCGAAAATAATCTAGCCTCCTTTTTGGTTGTATCCTGAGTTTTATTTGAAGTGAATATTGTAGTGATACCTGTTGACGATGTCAGCGACCTGTATCTGTGTGCTGGGATTACGTCTTTCTCTGACACTGGGCAGAGACAGAAGAGTCTCCTGACCACTAAATCCACCGTCTTCATACATGTCTGTGAAGAAGGGATCTTCTTCCAGCTCTCTGACAGAGAAAGAAGTTACTGTTACTGTTGCAGTATTTATTTAAAAAAACAGCTCCCTCAAAAACCTCACCTTAAACATTCTGTCATTATTAAAAATGAAAGAGGATAGAAGCTTTCAAGTTCTAAAAAGATGTATTAAACATTATATAACAATAATAATATTTTATAATATTATTATTTTAGTATACAAGTATTACAAGTATTTATAATATACAAGTATTATAAATGAGCCCAATTGCTTAAAACAATGCTTCAAAATATACAATAAATAATGTCAGACACAGATTTGAAATGCCATAAAAGTAAAAAAATTATTTTCTACTCACTCTGACTCTTCTGAAAAATCTTGCTCTGCTCCTTGTCTTTCGTCTCCGCCCCCTGATCCAGGCAACCTATAGCTGCGCTTCTCCAGATTCCTCAGGACCAGATTGGTCAAGATGTGTCTGTTGGGTTTCTTTAGAAGCTCCTCAAACACACGCAATGTAGTGATGCTGATCTAATTTAGGGCAAAATACAACAGCACTGTAACACACACAGCGGTGATATAAACAGTGAATATACACATGTAAATAACTTACAGCTACCTCATCAGAAATGTGATTGCAGTGTTCGATAAGGTGATAACGGAGGATGTGTGAATGTGTGTCCTCTCTCTGTTCACAGTGTGTGTCGCTGCCTAACAGGAATTGAGCCAGTTCCTCCAGCAGAACAGGGGAGTGTGTGTGACGTACAGAAAAGGACAGCAGAGCAGTGTGTACCAGAATCCCCATCTCTGACCTGTACATCCACAGACAGCACAACACAATCTACCAGCTTTAAAGGATTCAGCAACAGTAAACATAACACACACTTACAGTTCTGCCTTTGATAAAGAAGAGTAATGTCATGAAATAAGCAACTGTTAATAAGTATATCTGTTAATACATGCTTGTGTTATATATGTACTACGGTTGTATAAGATACAGCATGTTTTGTGCATTAAACTGGTATATTTTTGTGCACCATTTCTTTACATTCTGTTTTCCTTCATTAAATTTAGAATATTGTGTGTTTTTAATTTTAATTTTGTTATCTTAATATGAACTATGTGTGTTCACTCCTCATGAAGAATGGGTTAAATGCAGAGGTCACGTTTCGGTTACCATAACTGACAAATTTATGTCACTTTCACTTTCATAAGAGTAGTTGTGGGACAAATGCTCTTTACAATGTATTTATATTTTACAAATAAAGACATGAAAATAGTGCTGTGGAGCCTCTGCCACTCATACTCACATCTGCAGAAGATGAGGCTGAATGACCCCTTTAAGCCATTGATGGTGAATTTCTTTGGCCATTTTAATAGCAAGTACCTACAGCACAAAACAACATCATTTAGGCACATTTGTTATTAAAATGAACTAGTTATTATAAATGAAGTTTGTTTGGAGTATCTAATAAACACCTTACACACAAAAATGCTTCAGATCTTAGATTCAGATTCATTTCAGATAATAAGATGCAAACCTGTGGTGCTTCCTTGATGAGCTGATTGCAATAGTCCAAACAACAGAAGAACCTCCAGACATGTTCACTGGCAGTGAAGGACTGACTCTCATCTGTGTTGCCCTCTGTGAACTGACTCCTGCAAACAACAACACAGCACCAGTAAAGAGCTCTTCTTTTTCTATGAAAAACAGGTCTGCTTTTGTCTGTTATTACTGTATACAGAATAATAAAGGGTAGGGAAAAACAAAGGACATGTGCTTAGAAGAACTCAGAGTTTGATCAAACAGACACACCTCCAGTTTGTGCTGGGTAAAGTGTGTATGTCTGCAGGGTCGAGTGTTGAAGGTATGAGGCTGTAGAGTTCGGTCAGTCTCTGAGCGAGTAAATGACACAGTGGAGTTCTCTCAGCCAACAGCTGTCCGGTGTCTGTCTGCGGTAAACTGGCCAGCAGCAACACACTCTCCAGAGCTCTGAGTGCAACTCGACTTTTCTGTAAGAGAGATAGAGTCTTAATAATTCTGGAATCCTACTGTGATCTGTCTGGTCACTTCAAGTCCAGTGTGGAAAAAAGCACAAAAGCTCGCAAATGATTTTTAGTGATTTTGAGAATTTTTTGGAAAATTGAGTTTAGATCTGTTCACATTTTTAATTTTAGTGTTTAATGAACACATTAAATATACAACACACAGTTAAACATACTCATCCTCAACAGAATTTTGCCTGTGAATAAGCTTTTATTATAAACTGTTACAATTTCCATGTATGTGACCAATATTGTTACCAACCAATGAGTCTTATATTATCATATGATGACTTACCTGGCTTTTCCCCAGGTGTATGAGTACAGGGATAATGCCAGCGACTGCCTGAGGTGAGCTGGAAAGATGAGCTTCACTCTGGGCTGAAGATGAGGAGGCAGCACTGGAAGAAGGCGCCCCCTCTGAACCGGAGGCTCCACTGCACCCCTCCTTCACAGCCTCTTCTGAGGTAGAACTAGACCTTTGCTTCTGAGAGTCTTTGGTAACCTTTGTAACAGAGATGTGGGAGTGTGTCGATTATTGGTTTTACCAGTACAAGCCATTTATATGACTGTGAACACAACTATATTTGCACAGTACACTGCATAGCATGGTACCTCAAGGATATAGTTGAGAACATAAGGGTCTTTCTTTACTCGAGTGCAAACAACAAACAAAAACTGAGACTCCTCCTTTTCCGTCTGTGATTCAGGAAGTCCACATAGTTGGATCAGTTTCTAGAAAAGTCAATGGAATGACATGAGACAGTAAAACTAGAGATCCGTTCATAGAGCATACTGCAGCAGTGAACAGTTTTCTCAATGATCTTTCTCCTAGATCAGCCTAATAGGCAGAGACATATTCAAGTAAGCCAGTTATATCCAGATTCCACTGAAAAGCAACAGAAAAGCTTATCTCACCTAAGCAGCCGCATCATTTTTGCTAAAGCATCCTAAGCAACAGCAACACTGGCTCAACCAATGCTGTAAAAGCAGATTTGCCTGACCAATTGCAGATGGTATGTTCATAATGGTAATAATTTACAAAATGATGCTGAGATCTAAACATCTTTTTTAATCTTGTTTTATGTCTGAACAAGTAACTACAGTAAATTCTAATCAACCTCTGATTAACTGACTATATTCTGATAAACCTCTGATTAACTGACTATATTCTGATAAACCTCTGATTAACTGACTATATTCTGATAAACCTCTGATTAACTGACTATATTTTGATAAATTTCTGATTATCTGACCATATTCTGATAAACTTCTGATCAACTAACCGCATAAGAAGAAGGTGACAATTTACAGACTATTGCATGTTTTTATCCAAAAATGTTCCATACATATAGCAAATTACAGAGTTAAACAATAATACAAAACAAAAAGACCATGTTAATGGTTGTAATGTTATAACTACAGTCTATAGATCACAATGTAGGTGTCTCACCTGCACAGGCCGGTATACATTGATTAAATGCAGCAGAGGTTTTTGGATCTGGTTTAGAACTTTGCAGAAGAACAGCATCACTTGTTGACTCATGCCTGGAGGATACTGCACCAATGCAAACACATGAGGAGTAAGTTCAAGCAAAGAGCTCCACATGACTTCAGTCTCAGTCTTGCGTCTGTAACATCATACCTGTGCTTTTCCAAGAGTGCACAGTGTCTCTAGTATTTTGTGTTGGAGCAGGTACTCCATACAAGGACCCGTATCCTCTCCTTGTTGCTGCTCCTCGTACACCAGGATGTCCAATATCTGTTTTAGTCTCCATGGGATGTCTGTGTGCTTCACCGGACGAGACTCATCTGTGCAAACAACACAGAGAACACAGACATGCTTACATAATTTATTAGCATATTATTAGTAGAAGTACCTTAACAGACAACTCTTCTTTCTTAATCTACATGCCAATTTTTGCCTTACCTGTAGTTTCAATGTAATAGTTGGTTATTGCTTTCCAGTGATCCACAAAAGAGTCTAGCAGGTTTATTGAAGGCTCCCTCTACAAGAAACACAGCAGAATAAATAGCTGTAAACTGCACTAACAAACAAAAACACCTCAATTTACTGTTGTATTTGATAATAGGTTTTTTGAAAATGTATTATGGTAATATCATGTACCAGTTAATGTGATTTCACAAACATTTTTTACAGGATTAGATACTTGGTTGGTGCTAGAACAGCATTTCTATCAGCCAATCAGATTGTAGAATTAGGTTTAGGGTCAATGTTAGGTTTAAGCCCATGTTAGGGGCTTGTATACCATTCTTGGGACCCTGTTTAATACATGCCTGGTTTTAAGATACATAATGGTTAGGGTTATAGGTTGAATTTAGGTTAGGACAAGATTTCTTGGACAGGAATGTTGCCCAGGACCAAAACAACATGCTACTTGACTAAATAACCTTAACCACTATGTACAATATAATATAAATATAAGATAACCAGTCAGTAACATTTGAGATGACAGGATTTAGAGACACTGTGTGGTTGCATGTAGCAGTCCTGCACGTCTTTTCTCTATCTAGTTTTGTGGAACTTGTCCGGACCTGTGTGACTATGAACCTTCCACAAATACCTCTCAAACGACAAGCCCTGTCTGTCCGATAAATGAATCACTTACATTCTTAGTAGTTATAATAGTTATAATACTCTGTGTATGGACATTATAAACAAAGCCTGTGAGACTGTTGTGTATAAGAACTTATAACTCAAATACAGCAGCACACAAGCTAAACTACATACAAGCACCTAAACATCTCATGTAAAGCATCAAATTACGTGACAACCCACTGACAGTCTATCAAACAGCATATTTCGTCCATACACAGCAGGTTAAAAACGCCTAAGCCACATTTTAATAGTTTTAAAGGCTTGTGCAACAGGTCTCGACAGTTGTTTTCTACATTAGCTATGCTAAGCTAGCAAGCTAGTATACACTCAGAAGTCAGTTTTACTCACAGTTTCCAAAGCCTGCTGCAAAAAGGCCGTCACTTTATTGAACATGTCCATGGCTGGATCTCACCAGAGCTCATCTAAGTCGATGTTATGTTTGGGACATCTTACTGTTCCTTGTACATTTGTTTGTGGCTGCTGATACACCGCTCTGCTGTGTTAGGTTTTTTGTGTGTGGTTGTGTACACTGACCCCCGCTGTTAGGATAGTGTACTACATAATAGAGTAGGTAAGGCTACTAACTGTATAGGGCACCTTATAATTGTATCGTCACAAACAACATTTCTATCATACATTACACGTTCTGTATTATATTACAATTTATCCTACTATTTGCCATTTTACATGCTCCCCTGCCGGTAGCATTACTGGCTCCTAGTATGTTACTGTGAACTGTGGTATGTACTTTATACTGTAGTCAACCTACAGTGCTGTAGTTTCCTGACAGTTCAACTTATTCTAATAATTATAAGTTTATATTAAGCTTACCATTGTGAGCTGAGGTAAGGTGGCAGTTTTAAACTGCTATGTACTTGCTCAGTAAGTGTTTTTGTTAATTTTTATTTTTTAAAATTACAATTACATCTCAAAGATAGTGTAAAGCATGATGAAATAAAAAAGTATCATTACTATTCATATAAAAGGCCAAAATAGTTAGTCTATAATATTACAATTTATATAGACTATAGTACATAGTCTGAACATCTTTCCATAGACAAAAAAGATATACCAAACACTATTCATAGAAAAGCACACAAACACAGAAATGATGCTTTATCCAGCATTGCTTTATTATACAAATACTAATGTTTATTTGTTTACAACAGATATATGTTTGTACAGCAATATTAGGCTATTCTATTCTAACCAAGCAACCAAACTATACAAAAAAAATCCCATAAATTGGAATCAATATCAGCATAATATCTCTTTACTCTTCATTCATAAAAGCATAACACATGAATAATAAAAAAACATGGTAAAGATGAATTTAAAAGAGCAACACATAAAAAACAAAATATTACATGTGCACTGGGATAATTATAAAAATGTTGATAAATTACCACAGATTTGTGAGTTTTGTGAGGTAATTACTCTTCAATAATCAATTAACTACCAACATATTGCTGTCTGATCTTTACACTTTCCTTTACTTTCCTGATTTAGACATTTAAAAAACTTAAATTTTAGTTCTAAGTTTAAATCTCAAGACAGTGCAAAGTCACATAAGTGATTTACATAGGGATAAATACTGTGATTTGACCATAGACTTTGTTAAACAAAAAAATCTCACTTTATTTAAATGAGCTATTATATACCTGAAATGTAAATATCAAAGTCCTTATTTTTATAAAGAAATGTACATCAGCATCATCAACAAAAACTTAAATTATGAAATGTTTCGCAAAACATTGTTCCCTAACAATCTTGCAACACTCCATGTTCAAAGTTTGTGTATGTACAAAATATGATAGTAAAGAATTTCTGTTAATATCAACAGCACCAAGTACCCAAAAAGACTTTGAAAACCTCAAATCACTGCATGATCCACATGCAAATAATATTACTTTCAGTGCAATAATATACTGACAATGTGAGGAGAATGTGGGAGAGAAGTCTCTTCAACTGGAGGCTTTGGTTTCCCACTCCTACAAAAACACAGAAGAGGTTAAAGGTCAAACTGACATTTACTGAAATTAAATCTCTTGATTGTGTCAATTGTGGCTTGTCAGTTAACCGTTGCATCTGTGAAGCAGTTTCCTGAAAACATCTTCATGGCTCTGTTCCAAAACCCAGTGATATGTCTTACTGTCTTCATAAAGTAGCTTTTTTCTAAGGTCTACACAAAGTATCTTCCACTATCTACAGAAAGTACACTGTTTACATAAAGTATTTACTTAACTGGAATAAACTGTGACTGAGCTGAAACACTCTACTTTACAATAGACAGCTCAAAATCTCAAAATCCTACTTAAAATAAGAAAACTAATTTCCTTTATATGACCACTTCTTGAAAGTAATACTGCTTTATAATATATGATGTGATGGAATTTAAACCCAACAGGAAATATTCCTTTCTTATTTGTGTGTTTTCATGTTTATTTTTAACAAACACCACATGACTGCCACCATTTGGGATGGCATTTTTTAATCGAGTGATCATTTCTCCAGGGTAATGACTTTTCAGCAAAATATGCAAGATAGTTCCTGCTCCTAACTTTGCTTGCTTAGAATTTATTCAGAACTGGATATTTTATAAGGACAGTGTGTTCTTGATAACTGGAGCATTCCATTAATGCATAAAAATGTTGTCCAGGTAGGCAGCTCAGTGGGGATTGGAACAAAGCCAATCAAAATTTCATATTACAATTCCTAAGATTTATTAAGATCTTTATGTTCCTCAGGTTGGACTGCTGTTAGTGATCATTCCAAAGCAATGAGCTCTGTTGGGAGTCTCAAAACAAAGAACATTCGTGTTGAAGGATTCATACCTTTCTCCTTTGGAAGACCCTGCCATGCTCAATAAATAAAGCTGATGGAGCCTTTTTCAGGGTGCTTTTGGCTGAGGCAGTTCTTCTTAAGAGCGGCATAAGGAACCCTCCCTTAATAAGAAAGAGAAAGTAGAAGAACCAGAGAGGTACAAACATAGATTAATATATTATATGATGTGCTTGAAAATGGAGATCTTCCACTGATCATTGCTTGATGTTGGAGGGTGCAATGGTGGGTTCAATCCGTTCCTTTTAAAGCATTATTTTCTATTCCTCTGGGAGGAAGTGGCTCCTACACCAAACCACTGTTATTACTGAGCTACACAGCAGCAGCGACAGCCGACAAACAAAGCATCACACAAGCACACAAAGCTAGTCAAAAGTCCATTTCTCTCACTCAGTATATATTAACTTGAATTAATAGTGGCCAAATGCTGGATTTATTAACTGCTACATTGATCAAATGTTAAAAAGTGTTCAGAAGTTTTGGGAAAATACTTTCCAAAAATGTTTCTTTGCAAAAAAACAGATATCTTTGCAAAAAATACATCTTTGTGGTTGATCTGGCAAATCAGTATTGAGTTAATCCGTTGTAAAGTTACACAATCCAAACAACAGGTGGCAGTATAGTTATAACATTTCTGCTTAGTGTCTGGCATCTTGGTGCTGTGCCTTTTCATTTTAAGTGACTTTTTACTTTGAACTGCTTCAATCAGCCCTTAGAAAAAGTAATATCTAATAGTATATATTAGTATATATATTAAAGTAATATTAAGTTTCATTGGACATTATCATAATAGTAACATCATATTTACCTTTGAGGTACTATGTAAATACAATAGACACAAATGTAACTGTACCATAGCATTTCAAAGAATCATAATACTCTAACAGCAATTCTTTAAGGTGTCAGTCAGTGTGTTTTATAGAGTGTTACCTGTGCTCGTTCAGCGCAGAAAGCGAGGGACCGCCTGAAGGAACTTTGTTTGGCTGGCTTTGCGCCCACACTCACAAGGTTGACTTCTGACTCTGCTCGCATCTGCACATGTCTCTTTCCTGTTAGGTCCAGTTTTTGCACACCTCTCTCGATCTCAGATGGTTTCATATCTAACAAAATAAACAAATAAATACATGTTAAATATTATTCATAGATGGACAACTATGTCAGTCGTTGTTGTTCATTTCTGATGTGTACTGTAGACTGTGACTTTGGGGCACTATTAAAAGATTATTCTGTCTGAAGCAGCATCATAACAAACCTGACACAGTAACACTGAATCATTCAAAATAATTAGTTTGGGGTGTGGCTATCTGTTTGGCTGACCAATGACAGATGAGATGGCAGAAATGACTCCTCTGTCAAGGTAAAGCTGAATAACAGTGACTCCTGCTTCTTTACGTCTACAGGACAGTTACTGTATGATTCTTTATGGTTTTGTGGATGTTCATAACCTTCACTTTTCTACTTTTCACCCTCTCTTAATATCCTCCCTAAAAACACACTGGAAAGTTGGGATCAAAAAGAGCACATGATATTCTCAGGGTTTCAGCTGAAAGATCTTAAAACGATGTGTGTGTGTGTGCATGCCACAATGCTACATCCCTGCTCTGCAACCAAAACCACAGGGGAGAAAAAAGCCAGCCGCCATGGATCTCATCCAAAGTGGGAGCGCAAAACTGTTCCCTTTCAGAAAAACAAAGAGTGCTAGACCTCACCTCACATGCCCTATAACACTACAAAACACAATTAGACACTCTGAACACAGTTCATATACTGTTCATACTGTGGCCTATAAAGTATCTTGATATTTTAGACATTGTTATTGCATTGGATGACAAAATATTTAAGCAAATGATATCTGCAAAACAAATTCTAGTGTTTTTCTTATGATTAACTTCAATGGACTTTAAAGCAACTGGAGTCAAGATGGTTTTTAGGTAAGTGTATTCATATATTTGCAATTTACTTTTTTATTTTACCTCTATTTTGTCATTTAAAACCAACAACTCCTTGAGAAGTGACTAAATGACTTGTCCAAATGTGTTTGGGGCCATTGTAGAGTGCACTGTTCTCAAACTCACTTTTGCAAAGACAAATGCACTACATTGGAGCCAGGATTGCAAATATATCTTAAAACTTGACCACATTACATTTTTGTTAGCATAAATTAGCATAAGCGTTGCATGCCACTTTGCGGTCAAGTTGTGCAATTTTTACTTTGCTTTTTGAAAAACCTCAGTGTCCCCTAAAAATGGTACTAGAATATAACATTAGGATTAATTATCTAGCTATGGGTCTTTTTTAACCTTTAAATACCTGAGCAACCCACAAGCCCCACCCAGACCTAGGAACAAAAAGCAAGATTTTCACTGAAATATACAATGTGAAATTTCTAGCTTGCATGAAACATTAATTACACGACTGTATTAAATCATAAAATGCTGATCAGATCAGATGGTCCCCTTGCAGTACCTTCACAGGGCTGAAATACCAATAAATGAAATGTGCAACCCTACAAATAGTTTACTGTCTGTACATAAATGATGCTCTGGAACATTATGCAAATCCTGTAAACCAAGAGCATGGAAAGTTGTAACCAGTCAGCCACCATATAATTATTAAACACGAGCCAAATTAAAAGCAGATGCCTCAAGATTGTCAAGAATTTGCAGTAGAATCTGTAAAGAGAGAGAGATGGGAAAGTCATGTATGTTTTAATCATACAGTATGTGTCTCTCACACAAACACACACCCACCCACTGTTGTTTTTCTGTCTTTGTCAGACTTTCTTCACAATGCATTCAATCTGATTCATTTTGAGATCAGATCTGACTTGTCACACTGTCATTTTGCAAGTGCTGGAATCTGTTTGTCCAGACAGTCTAGTTAATATCCGGTGAACCATCATTGCTTGCTGTGATGATGATGTAAGCGACAGAAGGATACCAAAAACTTGGTTTTGCAACATCTGAGAGCAGCTGTCAGTGAGAGAAATCTCACTGTGGTGCTGAACCCAAAACTGATGAGAGAACACATATTACCCAAACCCGCTTTGACGTTCACTTATGTTCACTACACACATAGTTTGCAAAGTACTGAGTGAGCAAACACTTGCGTGTTTGGACAGAATCAGACAGTATTGCAAAATCTGTATGACATCATCTTGAATTACTAAAACAAAAAATAAAATAGAAATATGATATTTTTACCAAGCTATTAAACCACATGGTCTGGATCAGGTTTGTAAACATAACATTTCATGTAGTTTTCTGCTGCTGCACAAAAACCATTTTCAAAAAATGTCTTTGCTGCCGATAACCTTAAACTGACAGAAGATTAATTGCTGATTCATTCTGTTTGCATTGTAGGGATTTAAAAATAAGTACAAATAAATCAACTGACTTTAGTCCTGTCACATTATTGACCAATCACATTACAGAATTCTCATGATTCACAGACATCTATGAGAGATTCATGAGCTGGTAGGACTGATTATATGAGATGATGCAGAACTGCTCAAGGCACTGAGGTTGGAGTGGATAAAATATTCCCATCAGTTTTAAAATAAGTTGTACAACCAGCTTGGAGACACAGCGAGTAGAGACCAGTAAGAGCAGAAAATAAATAAGAGAGAACTATAGAGTTCACACTATAAAGAGCACAGTATATTTTAACTGTAATATGTTTCCTTTCTTCAGAAAAAGTGCATCCCAGTATTGGGACTGGGGCATTATGACTGACTCACTGTGGTTGCTGAAGATTTCATTATTGCTGTAGTTGGCAGAAACCTTGGATGACACTAGTTCTCCGTTTCCACCACTGTAGGGTTTCTGAAACTGAAAAATGGAAGTAACAGTTGTATAAATTCAAATTCAAATTTCATTGGTCACATACATAATCGTACACAGTATGACATGCAGTGAAATGCTTTAACGCCTGCTGACCCTGAGAAAAAGAGAATGTTATTTAAACATAACAGTAATAAAAACAGTACATAAGAATCTAAAATTAAAAAGAAAAAAAAATATATCTAGTAGGCTAATAAGTTATAGTAGGTATAAGTTATAAGTAATGTTAGTTTGTCAAGTATGTTTATAGTCTGAAACAGGCAATATCCATTAATTAAAATGTAAACTATTTTCAGTTAACATGAAATAGATATTAACCCTCTCATTTTTGTTGTATAACTTGTTGTTATACTTGTCTTATTGTAAATTGATTTTCAATGCCTGTAATTCCACAGAAGAAAACGTATTTGTAATCTTTCTTACTTGTTCTACCTCTAAAACAACTTTTTTGGTCAATTTTGTCAAATAGTTAATTTTGACAAAAGAAATATTGATGAATTTTAATATATTGAAAATATTGAATTTTAAAATATTGAAGAATTTTAATATTAAGAATAATATTGTTGATATTAGATATCAACAATATTAGAACAACATTGTTTATAATAATAATAATAATAATAAACAATATTATATTGAAAATAATATATTAAAGAACAACATAATATATTCCTAACAGCCCCCAACTAGATCATACCATGTGCTCTAGTATAGATGTGTTTGAATAGATGGGCTGGGGCTGGACTCCACCACAGAGCTGCTGAAAGGGGTCATCCATGTACATGTTTGAAGTGGGGAGCCTGCGGCTTTTCAGACCACTGAAGAACAAAGAAAACAGAAGAATGGAAAGAGAAGAGTGTGAGAAAGAAAGTGTGTGTGTCTGTGTGTAGGAAAGTGTGCGTGTATGTGTGTGTACCTCAGTGATTCGTGGCTGGTGTGCTGATATGGAAAGCCGGCTGCAGTGTCACTCCCATCCTGCAGGAGTTGAACCCACTGTTCCTTATCATCTGCACAACTGGCCTGTACATACATACAAAGAATAACATCTGCAGTCAAAACAAAGCCAGAAGACATCTACAACCTTTTATATTTATGACTATCCCTGCCCTACAATTGAAGCATTAGAGTATTGTGTTTGAAAAAGTTCCCAGAACCAGTTTCACAGAGCACAGAACTCAAAAAACCAATATCATACCTCCAGCATAGCCACCTGGTCTCCATGCTGAATTATGGTGATGCGGTAAGCATGAGCTGTATCCGGGCCGGGTCGGACCTTACTTCCTCTGAGCTGAACAATATACTGAGGGGTCTCTTCTGACCCCTCGTCCCGACACATCTTCAGCACACCCTCCTCCACCCGACACCAAAGACTCTGCCACTGACAGTTCATCAGCACGTTCAGGAAGGCTGCTGAAAGGGTGGATGGAGAGAACAGTGTAAACTGAACTGCCCAACAATAACTGTAACTTTACCTTTGTGTTTTTTACAACTTTGCAAAATTCACATACACTCTGATTTCAACCGTACACACTGCAGCTAAATTCAGTTGTCACTCCACTTCTCTGGGAAAACACACTGTTTTGTATACAAGTAGTTTAGACATTTCGAGAATTTCAACCCAATTCACTTTGGAAAAATAAAGGTAGTAACAAACAAAGCGAGATTTTTTCTTAGAGTGTGGCCTAAAAATAGTATATTGTTAAACCAGCTGTGCTTGAACAAACTGCCTCTGACCACAGTTTAATGAAAACTGATACACAATAATGTGTCTGTAGTTGCTACTACTAGAGTCAAAAATAATAAACACCGAATGCCATCTTGTTTGTAGGCTTCAGACCAAATCATCTACAGTAATACCTATATCAATATAAATACAACTATACAGATTTTTACATACATACTGAAAATTACTTATTAAAATGAACACCAAGCCGACAATAAAAAGGCACAACAAATAAAATTTTATGAATGAAACAAAATTCATAACAGTTCCACATAAATTTTTTGATATAAAACAAAGACCACAAATATATCAGTTGTGTAAATTACTTTTTAAAGGAAGACAATTGTCACTTCATAAAAAGCTTGTGATGATAAAAATTCACAAAACTTTAGGTCAAATAAAAGACTTCTTAAAATTAAAAGTTAGTGTAATCAGAAAACACTCATTCAAACAAACAAACAAACAAACAAACTAGTAGGAAGTGTTTCTTTTTAAATAATTTGTCAAGACACAAAGCAGACATGGGTCAAAACAGTACAAAAATACAAAACAAAACAAAAGTGGTAAGATGCAACCACCTGAAGGCATTGAACAAGCTTATTTAATTCCCAGCTAAAGTAGTTTCCAACATTTGACCTTTACCAAATACTGTCAAAAACACAATAGCCCTATATAAACAAATACATGCTGCGATCAAACAGTTCAGCAGTCTATTTACAAACCAAACCTCTGAGGTCGTTCCTGTGGTTGTCACCCCAGAGTCAAAGGTGACAATCAGATCTCACAGGAATCCAAGCACAGACAATAGCCCAGTGTCAAACACCCAGTCTGTGTCCTGTGCGGCATGCAGTGAATTTAACCCCTAATAAATGACACCAAAACACTTGCCAGTGGAACAATAGCACAGTTGTGCTAATAGACGCAGTACCAAATGCTACGTCTATTGCTAAGTATGGGGTTATAAAAAGAGTATGGAGTTATAAAAATCAAACTCTAAGTATACTTCTTTAATTATAAATAGCATTGGTTACAAAATGAATGGTGTTGGTACTAAACTCTAAAATAAGCATGAAAAATGAGCTATACTCAAATTATTTTCTTAAAACACATCACAGATTTTAATTGTAAAAGATTAGTCAGTGCACATTAGGAAGGTCTGCCCTTGTAATCTTGCCTAAAAATAAAAAAAAACATGCTCCCTTCATGTCGCACCACTATGCCACAGCACCCCCAAACATTACCTTCTTTGATTAAAATGTGTGCTCACCTGTGTTTTTGTCTTTGCTCTCTACAATGCTAATCGCAGAGGGATGACTGGAGATTTTTTCTTCATCTGAATCTGTTTGGAGAACTGTACTTGACTACAGGAAGTAAGACAGTTAGGCAAAGAGTCAGAGAGAGAAACCAGGAGAAAGAGAAAGAGAGAGAGAGAGACAGACAGGGTCAGACAGACACAGACAAGAATTTGCAAATTTACATAAGCAAGCACAAAATATTTTCCAGCTCGGGTAAGCCAATCTCTGTCTTTTATTTACGCACTGGTTTAAAATAAAAAACACAAGACTTAGCTAATAGATTCAGTCACGTTTTCCCAGATAACATTTATCATAGTTTGTGAAAGAGACTATAAAATGGCACATTAATTACGTGACGTCATTCTGAGAAATGTTACTCCTCTTTTCTTCTGTCTTTCACACTTACAAGCGAAGTCAACATAAAGCAATAATTAGAGTTGCATTAATGTGTGTGTTACCCTGCAAGAGTCCAGCCTTAGAATGGACGAAGAGCTTTGAGATTCAGGTTCGTAATAAGAGGAGCCGCTCACTTCTTCTATAATCTGTAGAGCAATTGAGAATGAAAGAACATATAATAATAAATAAGGCCAGTTACAGTTTAAGTTAAGTTTAATCTAATGTAAGCCAGGATTAGTTAAAGGGTTTTGCTGTGCTCGGACCTTCCTCCACTCCTCGGCTTGTGTGCTGCTCTGGAAGCCCATGATGACGGTGTCAACACCAGCCACCACCTTCAGCTTGTACTGCATCTTCTTACTGCGCTTGGATTTGTAGACCACATAGCAACCCGTCAGGTTAAGTTCCAGCAGAGGCTGCAGGTCTTTAGCACATTTAAAACACTGTACAGACACAAATATACAGATTTAAAACAAGATATAAAGATATCTAAACCAACAAGATATATAACAAGATATATAAACCTTGTAGGTTATGGCTGCACCCTTAACATTACAAATTTTAAAACATTAAAAGTAGGTCTAAACAGCAAAAAACACTTAAGATAATTAAGCACATATGATAATATGATAATTATTATACATGTTTATATTTAAAATAAAAATATTTGTATATATGTAAATATATGTATACATTACAGTTTAGCACTATATAACATTATATATTTAACCTTTCATATTAAAAATTATATTTTAATTTAAAAATGTACCCCAATATCACAATCAATACTCGTATGTCACCTATGAGGAACATTTAAAATCAGTCCCATGCTTCCATTTCATTTGGGTGTTTTCTTACCAATAGTGAGTTGTGCTTAATAATAAAGAGCTGACGGGTCCACTGGCCGAGCCACTTCTTCCTCCAGAGGTAGCCACAGATGCGGGACTCCTGCACGGGTCTCAGGCAGGGCTGAGAGGAGCTCCAGTGGAGGTAGTGAGCTCTGTCCTTCCCAAACTCCTCATCGTCCTCCTCACCGTACGACTCATAGTGACTGCTGTCTGAATCCACTTTATCTGAGATGAACACAGGAGGGGTTTAATGCTCTAAATCTAAAAATTCTTTAAAAGATTCACCAAAAACAAATAACTGCTTAACAAAAGAAGATATTATGCAGGTTTAAAACAATGCAGAGCTGAGTAGGAATGACAGCTGCAATGAGTTTGTGGTATTTAATTACATATTCAAACACAGTGTTCATTTCATAGTCTGTGTTTGTTCTGACCTGTTGACTGCCTGGCAGGCACAAATGGTTCAGCCTCTTCATAACAGTCTTCATCCTCTAAACATGGAGGGTGCGAGAGGAAAGCTGGACCTACAGACTGAAGACGCACACACACAAACAAAAGAGTAGATTTTTAGTATTTTTAGAGTGAGGTCACCATTGATTGGAAAAATATTAACAAGAATGACTAAAAATAGCATTGAAATGTAGTGTTATTCATAAGCTAACATCTAGTTGACATTAATTAACCCACACACACAACTAAAATCTGGACTGTGATCAATCAACCACATTCACACGAGACGCTAAAGGCAACCACATATCCTGAAATGACGACAACACAGATTGCTAAAGCGATCAATTGAAACTAAACATGAGAAATAAAGAAGCTAAACTTCTCACATGGAGTTTTTACTCCAGAGTTTAAATACAGCTCTGCATTTAGAGAAGGACAGTGAGCGAGCGTGTTTTTAGCCATGCTAAAGGTCAGCTGGTTCACAGTGTTTTTGAGAGGATGGTGGTGCAGATGGCTCTGGAGGAACAATGGCTGTGGTTTGCACTGGGGTCAGTAATTTGTAGTCGGACACTGAGGGCACAAGAGCAAATCAGTTCTCAACTCAAACAAAGGTTTCTGAGAGTTCAAAACAGGAAGACAAATTTTTAGGTCTTAAATCCTGTTTTATTTTTTAAGCTGAGGTAATTCAGTTCCAATGCATCAGACTTGTCAGAACTCTTTTTAACGTTTAGAATAAATCAGGAGGAAATGTGTTGATGTAGCTTTCTGGAAATAAACAGACATCATGTTGATTCTCACATAAGATAATTTCAAAGTAATGTGATGTTTATTCTGTTTGTTAAAACACGCAAGTGAACAACAACAACAAACGTTTGAGCTGTAAATCTGTCTAAATTAGCCTTTTTAGTCAGAACTTCTTGTTACTAGTTACCAATGTCAGACATACCCACCAAATTATTATAATACCCTTTATTTACTAAAACCATGCAAGGACTTACATTTAATGCATAATATTCCTTCATTACTGTTTTCCCTTCTTTATTTGTTAGCGAGTTGAAAGGTGGGTGTTCGACTCAAAAATTTTAGAATGCTACATTTTTTTCTTGCGTTTCTTCTCCTTTATCTTTGCATATTTTCAATCTTTGCGTTTACTGTCTTGCTCTCGGGGGAGGTGTGGTTGTGTTTGAGAGCACAGCATGTTCAGCTCTAGGGATCAGATACATATCTATGAATGAAAGATGAAAGGAGCTTTTGTGCATCCACGAGTGTGTGAGAGAAAGAGGGATAGAGACAGGAAGAAAAAAACTAATGTAAGATGGGGAAACATTGTGTGGGTGGGGGTGATAGAATGATAAGAACTAAGTATTTGGTTTAACTTGGTTGCAGGGAAAAATATTATAGTTAGTGAAGCCTTAAGCATTAACAACATTTTGCAAGACTACATTTTGGTATCGTCACAAAAAATATTTAGCAAATGTTTACTAGGTAGGGCTTTTTTAATAGCCACAGAATGTGAACAATGTTTTGGATTACATTAGACAAACAACTCTTCAAAACCAAAACAACATGACTATTTTGAAATAAAAAATTAACACTGAAGTATCATATTTGTTTCATGTTGTTGCTGACATATTGCTTATAAAACTGTGTAAAGTTTGGACACAGTAACAAAGGACCTGATAACAACATAATAACATTGTGAAAAAACATCTGAAAACATCTGTCATAGTACAGGAAGCATAGTATAGAAAAAACAACATAGGTTTGTAAGCTAATGTGCAAAACGTTTATACAGGCTTACACAGACCATGTAAATGTTTGGAGAGTTAAAACGCTATAAAATAATGAAGAGTTTGAGGCATTGTCAGGACGAGCAGCAGTGGCATTGCTGAGAAAGCTTGCTGAGGTTGTAAAACATTTACAGCACATTCCACATTTCCCTTTAAACAATCTGAAGTGACCTGAATGATGTCTCACGCAAACCATGACAAAACATAATGAAGACCTTCTGCCGTCATCACACATGGAGAACGAACAGATTCAGGGAGACGTACTCAAATATGTGCAGGTCATTTTAACCCTGTCAAATTTAACTTACTTTGTTACTTCATGATGTGCAGGAGGAACCCATCTTAAAGCCCCCCCACCATTTACTAACCCACATATACACACAGAATCACAGCTTATGTAAGGATTACCGAGTGAATGAAAAAGGGCCTGTATCCCTGGATCCTTATGGCCTGTACAGGTGTACTGGGCTGCACCATGATTCATTTATTGTTTTAGATAATAATGTTACAATGAAATACAGTACACTAGTGGTTTTACTACTGGTATGCTACTTTTACTGGTGGTTCATGACTACTTTGCAGTTATTTAACTTGCTTTGTTATTAGCGTCAATGCTCAACATAGTTGAGTTAAATGTGTATTTAAAGTTGCATTGAAAAATATTTTGAAAATATCAACGAATTACATCCTTTAAGATACAGAAAACCTTGTTTCTAAATCCATCATTTAACTTCTGAGCAACATCTTATTAAACACAGTATATTAAACACAGACAATATGAATATATGCATAAACTTGACAATTGTGCTACAAGGTGGAGATGATGGACTCTGATTTTCTTCACATATTCGTAAGATTCAGCCTGTTTTGTTGGCATGGAAACTACGGGATTTTGGCACATACTTCACAGATGACCTCATCCCTCCCACACTTCCCAGGAGATCCTCCTTGGACCATCCAACTTCCTTCCAAGGCATGTAGTTTTCCTATCAGTCCATCTCCCTATCACTCCATCACTCCCTCTATCACGTAGACAACGATAATCATCTACCCAAACGTTTACTTCCTCCTCTTTCCTTCCCTCTAAGCCAATCACGTCACACTACTGGGTCATGGAGACTGGCCTCTCTCTTAAACATGGCATTTCCTGTCAAAGATATGCCCTCCCCCTCACTTCCTCCACCTCAATCTTTTTCAAACAAGCTTTTGATTTAGCTGAGGGTTTTGAAATTGGGTAACTTCCCATTACATTTAATTGCTGTGATGTAGAAAAGCCCATACTAGTTTCTTAGAAGACATCCCAGTGCAAGGAGCAAAAAACAGCAGTTTCATGTTTTAAACGCACACGTTGTTTGTCATTCAACACAAAAGAACAAATTGGAAAAATCTATACATAATCTTTTTCCTAATAACTGTTCAAACACTTATTTTATAATGACAATGGCTTTCACCAGAACAGACAAGAAAACAAAAAAGCATCATGAAAATACAGGTGTGCTGCATGCCAGTGTCTCAAAGTCATGTGATAGTTTTGTTTGATAAACAGACCAACATTTTGCTCTGTGGAAGCTTTCAAATCTCATTTATAAAACAACTTTACAATCATTTAATTAAAATGTCTTTGGTGTGTTGATGTTATGCAGATATGATGTATACCTTTAAATATGAGGGATAGTTAAATGAGGGAATTGTTAAATATTACACAAGCAAACAAAATATAAATCAAGTAAATCAAACCCCCAATATTTTTGCTTCTCTGAACAGAAACTACTACACCAAAACAAAGATGAGACGTTATTGTGTAATTGTGTGTAATTTTGACATCAAAGTAAAATGACAAAACAGACTTCCTAAACACTCCGCCATCTGCTAACAGATTATTCCACCCCAAACTCACACTTTTGAAAAAGCCAACGTCACTTTGTGGCACTGGTGAGATGATCAAATAGGGCAATTGTGTAATAGTGACACAAAGCTGCAGTGTCATAGAAACTTATGTAAAAAGTTAAGTAAGCAACTAATAACTCATTATCTAGCTTCCTTACATTTCTCTACATTTTAACATCCTAGAAACAACACACCTACACCACAGCCATGAATGAGTTTCTATCACAGTTATTTCTTCAGGCTGCGAGTTCTCGATTGTCTCCTCTCATCCTTGTTGCATGTATATATATTTGACTTTTGACCCCCTGCCTTTGGCAACCCCTGTATGAGATAAGGGGGCCAGACCACAGTGAGGGTGTTCTGGAGCTGGGAGTCATTCATCAGGTGGCCACAACACAAGCCCTCGTCCAACCCTGAGGCCCTGGGCCTCACAACCACTAGTGTGCAGCCTGTTGATCTGCCCTGTTATTATGGCTGTAGAACGAGTGTCTCCTAAAATACACATCACAGTGCAAGTACACACTGCAGTGTGCCCTACTGTATATATTACAACACCATCACAGTCCAAACACACATTATGTTTTAATGTTGTGTATGTGTGTATAAAATATTATAGACATTTTGCATACATATCTTAAGATTTTGTTTATGACATTATACATTGTCACAATATCGTAAGCTATCATGTTCTAAATATGTTTTACAGTGGACATATTGAAAAGATCTTTTGAGTATAAACAGCCAAGATCCAAAATTATCTTTGTACCACACCTGCCAATAGCAGCCATAATTTTCTTTTTACTAGATACAGTAAGCACAAAACTACATATTTTCAAAATCAACAAGACTGTGTAAACTATGTATTTATTTTGTCTTTCCTAGTATTTGGCCCTTGGTGTGTGGTAATCTGGACTTTATATACATGACCAGAAATGCCTAAAATATACTGTAGGGAATGATAAGCAACGCTAGTGAATTATATAATGTAAGTATCTCTAACTAAGTGCACCTGACGTTGTCCGTTCTCTATAAAAGAAAACATCCATGTTTGCTCTCTCCTGTTCTCTCGTTGTTTAGAGTTGAGCTCTGTCCTTGGAGCAAATGTGGCTATCTTTGCATTTCCACCATGAATCACCAAGGAGGAAAAACTGGAATGCGTTTTTGACAGACTTGTGTGTCATCAACACACAAGCATTTATAATCACCTTGACACACAGCTGTTTGCACTGTTACATAATAATGCATGCTATGCGTTCTTCAGTTATAATGGATTCAAATAGAATTTCTAGAAATGGAAACAAGAATTTATTCAGACGATTTTGACATATTTGTATTGGTTTGTCACCAGTCAAAAATTGACTGGCAAAACCATTTTTAATGATAATATATAATAACCTCAGGCTGGTTAAAGACTTAGCCACTAAAAACTCTTTACAGCTGAACAATGACCCTTTGATTCTGATGGCCTGTGGTCATTTCTTGACTGCATTTGAGCGAGACTTCCGAGTTACATTAAAACTAAATTGACCCAGAGTTGGCACTTCATTTAAAAATGATTGCCAGGAGACACAGATACATTGTGTATGCTAGTGTTTGTTTAAAGCGGTTCATGTCAGAAGTTTGTCATTTACAAACCATTTTAAGTAAAACAACTTAATTTTATCCATTGGCAATCAATTAAATCATATAAAATGAGCTCTAAGATAGGTGGTTATAAAACAGGGTTGAAAGTAAGAAAACAATTTTCGAAATAGTTCACACACAAGAGAAGCATCTCACTTTCTTAATAAGCCTATTTGTCCATGATTGGTCATCACACTGCATCAATAAACCTAACAGTAAGTGACAGAGGTCTTAACTCACCACAGGCTGCAGCCATTCAGTAGAGGAGGCTGAAAGAGCTTCTTCTGTCACGTCAGCCTCACCAGTGGTGCTTTCCCTGAGATCAGTGGGACCCCCAGAGGGGCAGTTCATGATCATGTACTCCGCATCCTCTGCTCCATACAAAACACATATGATTAACATTACATGGGATGTGTTAATGAAACCAGGACTGTCCTTCATCTGTTGAAATATGTTCACATTTCTCTTAACAATAAAAAGCTTTCTGCACAATATAGCAACCATGATATTTGCTAATAATGATTGTGACGTCACTAACAAAAGACTGCCCACATTTTTAAATCAACGACTAAACAGTAGCCTTCCCTAATGAACAACAGTGCGAGCTATGCTGACATGCAAACATTAGCCAATCATAACAGAGGTCATTTACATATATCAGTCTTAAAGGCACAATAACAAAAACAACCCTCCCTCGAACTAAATTACAAATGTTTTGGTTCAATAAACCCTGATAAGCATTATAAGTGGACTGTCTGTTGACAGCACTACTCTAGACTGCATATCCACTATAATACTGAGTCCAGATTTGGCTCTGTCCAACAGAGAAGAGGTCACAGTCAGGACAGCCCAGAAAGGCTTGATGTTTTTTACAACAGAGTAATTTACAAGCCAGAGACAGAATGAGGGAAGAAACGGTCTTTGAATTTTACATCTGTCCCTCATAACCCAGCACTGACCCCTTAACACAGAACTGTCTTACAAATGCCTTATGTCCAGCTGATCAATCTGTACATGGTCAGCTGGATATCAATTGGTCCTAAAAGGAACATATGCACCGTTATGACAGTTTATGACCTTCTGGCAAACCCAATTATATGGGAGGAAAACAGAATGAAACAAGTATTATTTAGGGCCGTGTTGAAGCTTGTTATACATTGGAATACTGCTGCCCTCAGAGATGCAGGCTTAAGTCAAGTCTGTATCACATATCTGTTTCCCTCTCCACAATGACCTCCTTTGTATTAAAATCACATAAAAAGTTTGTAACAGTTTGTAAATAAAAAAAACAATAACTGCTAAGGGTTGTTGTTGTGGCGTGGAATACCTAAAACTTTCTCAGCTGTAAATCATGTTTTCATAGGGTAATGGGGGCTTTTGAAGGGTTCAAAAGCAATATCTTGAAGAAAGGGCCATATGGCTCATAATATTGCAGAGGTGAGTGAAGCAGTTACCTGGCGTGTCCTTGTTGTCCTGCAGTTTAAATAGCAGCTCTGAGATGGATTTTTTCTGGGCCTGAGCGATATAACTGAGATTTTCACTGTCCAGAACCAGCAGAAACGTCTGCAGGTCCGAAACCAGCCGGGCCAGCACTACAAAAAAAAAAATCACAACAGCAGACACCAATCAGAAAACAAAGCCTTATATGGTAAATATGTCCAAATGCACATGACTGGGAAATACACACAACCATGTTATGAAGTTATGAATATAAACCAATAATAAATCCTGGATGAGCTTAACTTAAGTCAAAACTATCTTCCTAAGTAACAAGACCTGCATTTAATTTATTGAACCAATAAAGTAAACAGACCCAAGTCCTGACATTTTTTAAAAGACACCTTAGGACATGACATCATGACCAGGCTGTAAACAGTTGATATGTTCTGGTTTCTTGACTTTCTCAGCTATTTCAACAAGCTCCATGCTGTTTTATTTGTATTATATGCATTATTTATTAGAAAGTGACTTTGTAACAAGTTTTAAGGGCATTCCCTAAACCAAGCAACCTGTATTAGACATTCTGATACTGCTACTACAAAAGTGTTTTAAAAGGCCTTTTATTTTCATTAAATGAAATGGCTAAAGTTGTTTTCGAAGAAGTTGTGCTATCCGGTGTTTGGGGAAGGAAAAGAGGCCTCTACCTGTTTTATTATGTTTTAAAGTGAGGCCTGCTCTCTTTCTTACCCTTATTATGTTGCCTACTGACAAACAGACCACTGTTCAAACCTTTACCATACAGAGACAACATTACACAGAGACGCCATCAGTGGGTCATTGTACTTCTGTCAAACCCCCCAAACTTATTATTTATAGAATAAACATATTATATCATTATTATGTTTATGCATATTATTATTATGATGCATTAATGTGGATCCTAACATACTTCTCTTGATAGTTTTCATTCTTGGTGGTTCTAAATGGTTTGATTTAGTCATTTTTTATAATCTAGCCTTTAATTCCTTTTCCAATTATTTCAGACTATAAATCTATTGCATGTTTTTAGAGTTCTCCCTTAACATCTCTCTAGTTTCTTTCTCTTCTTTAAAACTGAGTGCTAACCCAATGTCAGACGTCTATCACAACACAGCACATTAAGATCTCTCTGTGCTAAAAGCCTCAACACAGCCAGCTGTTGTATTTGGGATGAATGGTCTTTTGAAAAGGTCTCTGTAAGGAACCATACTGGGACCTGCATGAAGCTGTTAAACACAACTGATAAGTCGATTTAAAGATTAGACTGACAACACAAACCACAGACACACACATTTAAAATCTTCAGCTCTTTTTTTTTTTTTAGAAAACATGGACCAAAACACGAATGGTTAATCTGGTTATAATCTTCACACTTTGTAAAAGCTTTTCTGTCATAACACAATTCTGTCTAATAATGAAATTCTGTCCAATTAATCCAAACAACAATAAAAGCAAATCCTGCAGAAACTGTTAAATGTGGCCATAAACAGAACCTCAGTTTTTCCAAAGGGTTTGAGACTGGAATATCTCAAGTGTGCACCATTCTATTCTGAAGCCAGATCCCGTGTCTGCAGGGTGCAGTGGTGGTTTGAAGCTCCAGCTGTGGCTACATCTTCTGGGAGTAAACATCTGAATTCCCATGAGTTTAAACAGGGTCACGGGTGAACCCTGGTAGACATCTGACCATGCGTCTGTGACACTTCTCAAACTGTATTTCAAAAACTACCAGACAGACCACGAGAATCCAGTAAATCTCACCACAATAATGACTTGTGTAAGTTCTAATGATTGTGGATCTTGTGTGACCAAACTATAAAGAAAATGGACTGAGAGACTTTTACACTGTGGAAAACCTGATTTTACAACTACTGGTTTTAGGACTGTTGAACTTTACTAAATGGATTTAAACACTGTTAAATGTGTAAGACAGGTTTTGTGTGGGCCTGCAAATGTTGTGTGACTGTTGTATTTATATGAATTGTAACCATGTTAAATGTAATATAATTCAACATATAACCCTAAGAATTGTTTTTTCAGGAACCTAAAGGTGGTAAAGATAATGCATAAAAAAACAGTTAACTAAATTTGCAGAAATGTGAAGGAAAGAGATTTCAGTTTTTATTTACTGAACACAGTGACCTTCAGACATGAGTTTGCAGTGCAGTGCTAACAGTAAAGTCATTGAGCAAACAGAGCTCTAGGCACATGTCAATGGCTGAAGTCTCTCAGAAGATCATTCTCAAGGTTTCTGGTTCTCATACTACCCTCTTTTCTTCTCCTACATCCTCCATTTTACACTGTATTGGCAGATCTTCCATGAGTAGATGTTCAAAGCAAAATATGGATTTCATCTTCAGCCAACACTACTGTGTAAGCAATAACGCAAAACACGTTATCCATGTTTAAGTTAAATAACATTGATTCCTTAGACATTCCACTGTTTCTCCTAGCCAACAACTATTGGCTAACAAATTGCCCCGTCCAATCGCTTTTGAAACAGGTAGTGTAAGATGTGTGAGGGATAAATATTGAGAATTGTCATAACAACATTTCAAAGGTCAAACTTACCAGCCGAAGGACAAGTACTGGTTTCCATCAAAACTCAACACACCAAAACACAAACCCACATCCTTTATTGCTCACGGGTCTACCAAACCCATGTTTTTATTTCCCTTCTTCTAACCCCTTTATCTGTGGAAAATAACATTTCACTTCCTTACCCTCTGAAACACTGCAATCCTCTGTCATGACAAACCTTGTTCAATGCAGACCTGATATTGTGATATGGTGTATGCTCATAAGAAACTAGATTAATCATGGATTTATAAAGATCTTTCTGTTGGTTCTTCATAATAGCCAATCATCGTTCAGAATGAAACCCGTTGTAAACATATGTTCTAGGTTCAGTATATATTATAGTGGCATTAATTACTGCACAAAATAATTGAATATCGTCCTAAAACTAAACACAAAAAACAAGATTAGCAACAGGGCCTGAAAGAACATTACATGACAACAATGTACTAAAATGGAAATGCTTTCCTTTATTTTTAAAACTTAAATGTAGAGATGACATTGACTGTGTTCTATCGGTGTTAATGTTTTAAAATTAAATCGGTTTAATGTTTCTGTCTGTAAACACATTAAAGTGAAAATGACACTTAAAAAAACAGAAAGAAACTTAAACAGAATTTACTAAAAAATATTCTATGAACATTAGCACTGCTGGTACAGTTTTAACCAAACTCATATAAATCATATATGAACTGCTTGCCAAAAATTTGTCTATCACTTTCATTATCTTAACATTTCTCTCTCCAGGACAAAACTTAAAGGGCAACTATTCTTTATTGACAACGAAAGTCAATGAAGATGAAAAGAAAACCATTCATTTAACACTATACATCTATTGATGGGCCAAGTATATCTAAACTAAATGAATATATAACTAAATGAAACTAAATGAATATAATTATAAATGAAATAAATTTAATGTTACTAAAATCACCTTCACATTATTAGTAAAACTGTTTAAATGAACCAAATGTTATCTTGCGTTTTGTGTTAATCAATATGAAACCTGAGCTCTTGTGTAAAATGTGATTTATGCAGAGTCATTATATATGTTCCCCAAAACAACACAGCGACTCTATACACACTCATGCAAACAGGGCTACCACTTCTGGCTCATTGTAAAGCTGTCACGTTCTGTGAGGGGGCAACACCACTTTCTACAACTGACTCATTAGCAAAACTAATTCCCCGAGGTGCATGGGCGTCGCCAGCATTTCGGAAATGCCTCGAACACCCACTTTGTGTGTTTGTGTTGGTGAGGACACAGAGAGACATTTGGCGTTTCAGTCCCAAACGCTTCAAAAAGGTCTTTAACCTCTTGTCAACTGATCTGACCACTTGACCCTTTTGTCTAACACAATAGAAAGTCTCTCTGATGAAAATAATGAATGAAACCTCAAGCAGAGGTCCACAGTAGCACAATAGCTACAGCAAGTTCTCAGGGGAAACGCAAGCAATGCTAGCACACATCCTCTTACTATCATCTGATTTAACTGTTCCACTCAACTGAATCTGCCTTCATTACACAATCTGTTCTACTGTTGATTCTACTTCTCAGACAAGATCCAGTATGTTGAGCCTTGGTACTCATGCAGTGTTTACTACTCATTCACTGACTAATGGTCAGGAAAAAGTGGCTATTAAAAACAGCTGGTAGTTTACTGTTAGTTGAAACAGATACAATATGCATGAAACATGTAGGTTAATGTATTTGACATTGATATGACTTGGTTCTAATATATACTGTGTATGTATTAATAATGTTTACATGTTAATATAAACATACAAAAGTATTTTACAAAGTACTACATTATAAAAATATAGTATCAGTTTCATGTTAAAAGACTGGGAATTGGTGTCTATAGCTTATACCTGGAAATGGTGTAAACCTAAAAATAAATACAACATTTTCTGTAATGAGGGTTTTGTTTCCTCATTTCAGATGTGAACACAAAGCCTGTTGAATCATCTCATGAGTTTTACAGGTGTTTAGCATTTACACACAACCGTGAGAACTCGTGAGAAAGCCAGATCACAGAATGAGAGAGATCTTTTTAATGTCTCAATTCTCTTTCCTAGACAACAACGAGATTAAATGGGAAGCAAATGGAGAAGTGAATACGTTTCACCTCAGAATAAGGGCCAGAAACTCACATCTCCACTTCCATGTCAACAATATTAATAAGATTTTAAAATGAACTTGAAAATTTCTCATTAAATGATTATCATAGCAATACAATCTACATAACTTTCATAGCTCCATACCGTTTTTGAATGTGTTTCAAGTTTGTCTCATTTGTATCTACTTTCCCAAGCATTTCTCAAAAAAACATCAGAGACAAACTTGATACTTGAACAATGCACACCTGACTTTGCAATAAAAAAGTCATAATAGCATTTTGCAATAAAAAAAGTCAATACAGTTTACAGTTTTATTTATAAAAAAAATCTAACTAAAACATTCCTCTGCAAAAGCATGAGAAAATTAAAAGACTGACTATTTTGTATGCAAACATCTGAATAATAATGTCCCATGACTATTGTGTATTGTGTACAGTGTTTATGTGTTAACAGAACCTGCACTAAAACCAAGTGGATGGCAAGTTACTGCAGAGTCTAACTGAATAATGCAAATCTGCCGACAGTTTGATTTAAGCAGCACTTTTCTCTTATCATCATCTTCAAATTCGGTCCTCACACAAAGACCATCACAGGAGCCTTTGAACTGGCAATGTGTTTAGAGAATGAGTAAACATAAAAAATAAAGAAGGATTCACACACACACATACTTTTATCTAAATATGTTTACAGTTAAACAGTTGCTGTCATTATGGGGTGTAACCAGAAGATAACCAAACAAGCACCCTGATGTCCCAAACATGCAAATACCACAAGTGGTAAGAAAACTTGGAGTGTGGTGCTTACACCAAGGTCATGGGTTCGAATCCCAGAAAATACATATACTACTCATTTGCATAGCTTGAATGCAATATAAACCAATTTGAATAAAACACCTGCCAAATGAACACCTATTATAAATGCAGAACAGATGAACAGGGTGTGAGATTGATTGGTGAGTCCAAGCTGCTGTAAGTCTTTGATGAATAGAAATGCAACCACTAACCTAATTTAAGATAATCTGGCACAGCTGTGTTTTAAACAAGTCATTGGTTTGTATGGTAGATGAGCAGACTATAACAACATCAACAATAAACAGCACAGGAAATGAGAAACAACGTATGAGTAAGATTTATTGGGGACAAATCTGTATCTAATAGTCAGCAAAACCTGACAAATCTTACCAAAGTCTCTTTTTTGGTATATCTTTGCAAAAATATACTACTTTTTTTTTCTTTAAAAATGCAGAATGTTTTCTGTTAGGGTTAGCCTGACAGTGTGGGTTAGATTATAATTCTTTACACAAGGCTAGTTATAAACAATATGTCTACAGAATGTACCCATTTAGATAAGTATTTAAATGGTTTTGTGTGTGTGTGTGTGTGTGTGTGTGTGTACTGGAGGTGACATTCTTGTTTTGAATGTAACAAAATTGGGATGAGGGTAAAAACAGTCTTTACAAATGGTGCATGTATGCCCGATTGTAATTTTATCCATGATGGTTTCAGTGTTGGTTCCAAACATTTGTTTTTGGAGTGCAAAAGAGGGTGAAGCAGTCTTCATTAACTTCTGTTAGACTTCACACTACACTGCTACTGGTTAAATTAGCTCTGCTCTCTAACCTTTAGGTAAACAAACCAAGAACTCCCTCCTCTCCTGAGATTTGGGTCACAGCAGACGGAGAAGCTGTTTCTGAAAACTGTGATTGACATTCCAGAACAATGATCCAATGTACAGTATCTGGAACAATAACTGCAATTATGAGAAATAAACGCTGGAATATTGGCCTGGCAGCTCTGTGTCAGTTTCAGCTCTGAATGAGTCAATGAGTGACGTTCAGAGGTTCATTTACAACTTTTCTTTTTCACAGGATTGTGGCGTTGTGGTTAAACCTCTCAAAGTTTGCAGGTTTGAATCTCAGTAGGGACCATTGTGCCCTTTTATGAATCACTTCGAATAAAAGAAAATGATAATAAACAAGCAAGACAAACATTACAATGCGAAGATCTTGTCTTGTCTGCAACTATTTTACTATTTTCATGATTATGAATACTGATGTATCACCTAGCGATGCTTAATTCATAACAAAAACTGCAAACAAGCGCCTCCCAACCTTCGAACCTTCAACCTTTCAGCTACCAGTGCGGAGTTGCGCACCGTGCAATCCTCCATTAAATCCATAAAGTCATTTTCTTATCCAAAAATGCCTTTGTGAGTGACATAAAGTAGAACTGATTTCCCCCACTTCAACCTTCATACGAGCTCCGCACTTAGACTTGCACGTAGACAAATAGACCGATCAGAAAATTGCGAGATTTACCTTTTTGCTTGTCCATCGTTGGAAATGCTCAACGCTTCCAAATCAGAAGTTCTCGGTCGCTTCCAGAGTTCATCGCTGTCTGTCCCTGGACGTGTAAAACTGAACGTGTGTGCAGTTGGAAGTAGCGGAAAGAAACGTTAAAAGCCACACGACAGACGAGTGAAGATTAAAGCGTAACTGTCCAAACAAGCGGTTACTTACAGCCGTCCACTCAACATCACTATATCACTGAACTCTCCGCCTCCTGTTAAGGTTGTGAAAACCCGCAGCTGAACAAATCGGACTCAACAACGCCACCGTATGGAAGAGACGTTATGGGCGATCATATGTCTGTTATTGTAGCTGTCTGTAGGTCAGTGGATCTGTCCTGCAACGCCCCTGCACTGGACATCCTGAACACGTCTGATTCAACTCATCAACGTATAAGGTTTCTGAAATTATACACTAATGTGCACTAAAGTATGTACTGTTTTGTGATATGTACAGAACACATTTGGGTCCATAGCAAAAGTTCAAAACAGAAGTGATAATTGCCTTCACTAACATTATATCACACACACACACACACACACACACACACACACACACACACACACACATTATATGCAACAACATTATATTATTGTTAATAATAAAATGACAATATACACTCACTTTATTAAATTCAGTTTATTTTTTCATTCATCACTTTTTCATCACATAAAAAGGAAAGAAAAAGCACTACTCTTTAAAGAAAGATCAACATGTGAATATCTGTTTATATTCAGACCATGAAAAGCATCAGATGCATCTACACAAAACTGACTGAACAAAGCATAATACTGCTAACAAAGCAGTAAATCAAGTGCTTTAGGAAAATAATACAACTAAAAACGATTTCAAGAAAGCTGCGTGCTATGACTTCTAAAAGTCACCAATATTTTCAGACGATGAAAACACTTGAAGCTGCCATTGAAAACATTATGATTGATAATTGTATTATTTTTGAGTATTAAGCATTAAGTTAGTCTGTGCTCCTTGCAACACATTATGAACAGCAGAAGTGTATACAGTATGCATACAGAATGCATGAATTTAGGAATCAGATTGTGGTTTTGACATTGAATAGGTTATTGTGTTCTATTGAAGGAAGAGCCAACAGCTGGCAGCATGCTATGAAAACAACAGATAATTTAACATTATGTTAATGTAAATAAGCGTCTTTCTTGCCAGTAGAGTCACATATTTCACTGTATTAATTATGCGAGCAGTGCTTTTACAAAAGTGATTGTGGAATGTTTATATTCATATCTCTATAATCTCAAGTTGATGTGTTAATATGAAATGATATGACCTATTTTTAATGACTTTTAGTTCTTTTTTTGTTTGTGCAAACTCTAGGTATAAAGCATGCACTCTCTTCCAGCATTTTAAATGGTCATCAGAGTAATAAAAGCAGATTAAAGGAATAGTTTACCCAATCATAACAATTGTTATGTTATATTTCAAACCTGTATGATTTATATTTTCTTCCAACAAACACAAAAGGAAATATATTTATGTAATAGCTTTGAGTGAGAAACAGAAATGTAACTGTTTACAAATCGAAAATTAGTATCAAACAAAAGCTTGTACTATTTTTAAAGTGCTTTTGGTTATTGTTTACTTTCACTTTGCTGTGGAAAAATAAAAACTCATATTAGTGAATGGTGACAGAATTGTAATTTTTGGGTGAACTATCCCTTTAACTAAAGTTTGTAAACTTTTGAGTTCAACACCATTGCTAAGAAAATGTGACTAAAAGCAAAAAGGAGGACAGGTTTGTGTTATCAATCTACAAAAGTAAAAAACCAGGGCTTAAAAATCAAACCATAAGGCAAGCAGCAAACATCAGGCGCTAACATTAGAAATCCCTTTATATCCTAACCTGTCCTTGTCCTATAAAACAGGAACACTGTACGAATCTCTACCAGTCCATAGAGGAAAGAACTTAAATGGTAAAGGTGCTTTAAAAGGCCATAGCAGCAAAATGGGAGAAAAGAAACAAATAACAGGATAAAGGGAACGACTGAAACTGTTCAATCAATACATGATCAATACATTCTGTGGAAAAGAAGTTATAATCACACCCACTATTCACAATCAATCATCACTGGAGTAAAAGCAGGTAATACATTTGCCATGCAGGTTTCATATGTGTCATATCTAACATTCAGTAAAGTCTTACTAACATACAGTAGCTTTCTTTGGAACAGCAAACTCTCACCGGGTAACAGCTGTTGCCATGGGAATTGTTGCCATGTCGTACTGCTGGTATTTGCATTAGTAATATCTGTGTTAAGGTCTAAGGAATAGGATTGTGCAATATGTGCGTCTTAAGATTGCGGGTGTCTAGCAAAATTTCCGAATCGTCAGCATAAGTTAATTCAATTATCCAGCTGCTTTGATAATTGTGTTGACGGTCTGTGCAGAGATTTACTTCAATTCATTCATGCTTAGTGCATAATGGCTTAAAAGTGTGGCAGTGATTTTCTAGTGAACTGAGTTCACAGATTCCTTCTGGTCCATCTGTGTGAACTAGTTCTGCATCCTTCTGCTGGAATTTTGTCGGCTAAATCACAATCCACAGCTGTTTTATCTCTGCTGGCAGCATTGATATCTGTGTATATTATTATAACTTTCTAAGCACACACAGAAAGTGTTAATGTTAACCTAGTAACCCTGCTGAAGTCACAATACAGCAGTTACTGGTAGGAACACAACATCAGATTCAGATATATTTGATTGTTTGAGAATAGCTGCAATCAGAAAAGGGACTTATCAAAGATAAGATTATTTTTTGCTGGCTCCAAAAAACATTCCTCATATCACAATAATCATCTTTCCTTTGTCTTCTGCTTTATAGTTTTCACAAGTGCAGAGAGAACGTTTGTCTCTGACTACTAGAAGAGAGAGACTTTCCTCTTCAGGTCATTTCGCTTCCAAAGGGAAAGACGGTCAAATTCCTCAATGGACATTCCGAAGACATTCTGGAATTCGTCAGGTGACAGATGCCTCTGGAGAAAGAGACAGCATTTGTGCCAGATGCACAAGGGTACAATACACTTTGGCAATGAAACCGTCTAGGGATATTGTGTATAGTGTGTTATTTTGGAATGTCTCAACATAATGTGCGATGATTTTGTACAAAGCTTTTTACATCAACAAACTTGCAAATGACGTGTATTAACTACCATTACAATTATTGCAATTATTTTTTTAAAATTTGCTTTCGTGATTTTAAGTGACCCACCCCCAATTTAGAAACTTATAGTTGACTTACTGAAAAATGTTAATTAAAGCAAACAGTGTTTACAATTTAAGCTAAGCTGAAGTTAAATTATTATAAAGCTAAAATATTATTAAATTAATAATTAAATATTATATTATTATTATCACATCTACCTCCAGCCTTGTTCTGTCTACACCAGGTGGGAGTTTATTTCTGCCTTTGTGGGTAACAATGAGCATTTCATATGGATAAACCTGCCAAGTAAACACATATGGTGCAAACGCTAGTTAACTTTGACCAAGATCAAGCGATTGCTTAGCAACAACATACGCCAAAACATTTTGAAGACAACGCTTTTTGTAGACGGTTAAATAGTGGAAAACACCTTTTGTTCCAGCATACTGGGCAGTGAATTTCCTCTGTCTATCCGTCTGCTCTGGGTTTCTCCATTCTAAACAAGAGAACAGACAGACACACCAGCAAACAGATGAGAGTGTGATTGTGGTTTGTATCACTCATATTATGTATCAATATCAGAACAGACTTCAACTCAGGTCAACAAATGCCCTGATTTTCTTGCATAAATATAAAGCAATATGTCCAAATATAAAGTCAATATAATGAAGTAATACATGTTGCTAAGTTACCAAATATAAACTCAATTTAATGAAGTAATAAATGTTGCTAAGTTTTATTGTGATTGCCAGTAATCTGCACACTGTAATGTACATAAGTAAAAAAAACTGTGAATAAAATAAATGTACTGTAATGTTAAATATAACTTACCTGAAAGTCTGGATAAAAACAAGAAACAAATGACAAAAGAAAACAAAGCAAAACAATGGTTTTATTAAAATAGATTCATTTAATTAATGTTTAAAAATATGTAATTCTATTTAGAATAACAAAACCTTTGTATTACCAATACTTACTTTGACTCCCTTTATCACTGTTTGAAGATGAGAACTCTGCAGACTGGAGCTGTTACACACAAACAACAAATGAATTAAATCAGTGTAACATATTACAAAACAGACTTATTTCATAACTACACATACACATACTTATGTTCTCACCCTAGTAAGGCCAGTCTTAGAGTAGGAAGGAAAGGAAGGAGATTTGGAGCCTTTGTGAAAGAGGAAACAAACAATCAATCAATTTACTACATCAAACATTGATACAAAAACCAACATGTTTATCTTTTGACAGGAAAGAGTATCAAAAATATAACGTATCTCAGTACGGCCAGAAGGGGGCACTGTAAGCATTGTCCATAGGAGTACATATTCAAAATTTATTTGCATATTCAACGCAACACTTCGACGTGACGCAGGCATAGAAAACAGTAATGAAATTCTGATCTGACTCATACTTCCACTGTACGTCGAATACTGTGGTACTTACAGCTACTGACAGGGAAGAAGTGAGGCCAACAACAGAGACACAATAACATACACACACTTAAATAACACAGCATACCCAGATGCACATGAGTCCTGTCTGGCAGTGACCGTGTTTTCCTGCGGACAGGGACTGATCCCTCAATCTCTTCTTTCAGTATCAATTTTCCTAGATTTGACTGAATCTGACAAAACAGTAAAATAGAGAGAGTAAAGAAGAGGTGGTTTGTATGTGTGTGTGTGGGGAGGTGTTGAATGGGTTGAGGTAGACATTGAAATAGTACACCCAGCCTAAGAGACTGAATTGATCATCTTGGCTCCCTGTTTCGACAAGAAATGCAAGAATCCCCAGGGATTTGTCCTTTATTTGAAACCAGCTCTGGTCTTAACTTGAAGGTCAAGTAAGACAAACCCAAAAACATCTAGAACCAACCTGATAAGTAACTTCTATTCTTATTCTAAGTATTTTGTTCTTCATTTACAGAAAATTGAGATTGAAGATGAAAATTAATTAATCATTTTACAAAACCAGTGTGATAAATGTTTCTCTTCAATGTGTAAAAAATACATTAACAATGATTGTGTTGGTTGTGTTCTTTTTTTTGAGGATCTTTTTTTTAATCTTTTTTAAATTATGCTTTTCAGGGTCTGTACCTGCCTCTCTGGCTTGTTTATAAATTAAGCATTTTTTTACTTGCACATTTTAATGGAAACAGAAACTGAACATGTTTAAATTTTCTATATTTATGTTTAAATTATACTATATTTTCAAAACATTTTGTAGAACACAAAATAAGATATTTTAAAAAATAGTCTTAGTGGTTGTCCACATAAAGTCTATTCATGTCTGTGTTTTTGGTCACTATACCATTTGGTCAAAATACCTTCTTCTGTGTTACTCATAGGCAATAAAGTCATACAGGTTTGAAATGACATGAGCGTAAGGGTATTCTTTTAATATTGTAACAACCAGTAAAATTTCAAATAACCAAACAATCCTGCAAAGATTTACCTTGTTAAGTTCTTGTTTCTGCATTTGTCGGAGTCTCCACATATCATCTGACCGATCGCTGTCATCATACGTATCATCTTCCTCACCCTCCTCTACCTCATCTGTTTCACTTGCTCTATTCTTCCTCCGCTCCGACTCTGTTACACATATGGGTAAAGAAACAGCATGAAAATCATGCTTATTTGTTAGACAGATGTGCTAAAAACTGTTATATGACAGTGAGTGTATTACCAATCACAGCCAGTGAGGGTGGGCAGGGCCAGTAATCTGTCTCTATCTTAGAGGGCTGACTGGGGTCTGGAGGCTGGGCGGCGGGAAACTTTGATGACTCAATGATCAAGTCCTCCATGTGTTTACCGTGCGGAACAGCTGATGAAACATCTACACATATTCAAAACAGAGACACTCATTACATTCCAAAAATGCTCCAGCCCATATTAGAATTGATAAAACATCTAACAGCATTATGGATCTCATACCTTGTTTATATATAGGTGGCTTCTTATATATGTTGGTTCCATTGTCTGTGAAGATAAAGCAAAACGTTTGAGTAGGCAAATGTAAGTTATCTGTTGTTCTTGTCTCCTGTCATGTCTTGTATTTTAAATCATATATTTGGCATCATGATACATTCTTTTGTAGACCCCTTTATGGTCTTTGTAGTTCTGTTAAAGTTTCCCCACCCTCATGTCTAGGTGTTACTTGTTTGCCCTAATTATGTCATGTTTCTAGTCTATTGTTTGTAGCATTTGTTGTGTTTTGCTATTTGCTCTTGGATTATCTTACATGTCTGGAAAAGCATGTTTGGATTACTTTTATATTTATATCCTACATTCTGTGTATATTACAGCATATTACAGAATATCCAACCTCAAAAATCAATCAAGTAGATCTTTTATTTCAATATTCAAATACAGCGATGGACTTTATTGTTAATTTTGGGGATTGACATCCCAGTCTAATTGTATCAGTATTTGTGCTCCAAGAGAATCGAACTCATAACCTTGTGTGCTGCAAACTTAATGCTCTAACAGTTCAGCTACACTGGCTCTAGGATCTGACCTGGCCTATGGAAGTGCTGCTGCTGGTGAAGAGCTTTAGTGCTGATGTTGATGCTTTTGCTCAGCTGCTGTGTGGAGGCGGGAGACGAGCTGCCTGATGATTTGTGCTCTGACCAATCCGGTGCGTCCTTTGATAGACTGTTCTGGAATGACACATCGATGGTATGAGACATTCTTATATATGTTGACATCGATCATGTAGAGACATCCTAAAGCAGATTACTCAGTTCAGTTCTGGCTCTAAAAAGACTGGATGAGACACTATCAGCTGATATACACACAGGACAATGCACATCATCTTTACATCTTTATCATCTTTATTAATACACCATCATTTGATCATTTTATCATATCATTTTGATCATTATCACATTTTTTTTAATCATTATTACATATGAGATATATATAGAGCCAGATTATGTGTGTGTGTGTGTGTGTGTGTGTGTGTATGTGTGTGTGTGTGTGTGTGTGCACCTGTAAATGTTGCATTTTACCTCTGGAGATGGAGGAGGAGAAATAGAACGAGGAGACAATGATCTCTGCAGAGAAAGAGAGAGACTGTCAGTTGTTGTCAGTGAGTGAGATACCCAGACATTTCCACAGGCTTAATGAAGCATCAAGCTTTCATTACAGCAAAACAATTAAGGAAATTGGAGAGCCAAACTAACATAGCTTGTGTGTGTGTGTGTGCACTGATCTCTGTCCACATCACAACAAGCAAAAACTAACCAGCACTATCTGACTACATCAGTCTGACAGGCCAACAGCTTTCAGTCTCAGAAACATGCTAAGATTCATTATGCCCATGTATGTCATATGCATAATGCTCTGACTTCAGGGGCTTATTTATGCAATATACAGTAGTAATTTGTCATAGAAGGCATATCAGTTCATTAAATTAAGTTACCTACTGGTTTCCACAAAGTGAAACAATAAGCAAATGTCTCTATGTGTCTTTGTTTAGTTTTTTCCCAAATTGTCCTATAGTTGGTAAACATTTTTCTACATAATTAAGCACTTCATGGCTGGAAAAAGACATTTTTTAGACTAAACTTCTGATGATTATGCAGTTTTTGTGTGTGTGTGTGTGTGTGTGTGATTTACCTCTGAATGATCCATTGGTGAATAACTAAAGTGTGGCTGATACATCATCAGGTCAGGCCTCTCTATGTCTAGAATAGCTTTGTCTTTAGGAATGGCTGCTAGATCTTTATATCCGATCACTTGATTGTCCATTTTGGCCTGGATGAATAAAACAAGAAGATAAACAGACGGATGAAGGATGATTAGAAACTCTCACAAACTATAGATGGCAATGAGTCTGTCTGTTTTCCAAGATCTTTGTCTGCTTCATAAACAAGGTCACAGGACCTGGACAAAATGGCTTGATGTAAAAATTTTTAACTTTAATAGCAATTTAACAGCAATCAGTAATATCTGGATAGCACTGCTACTGTATACACACCACAATAGTGACTGCTGGGGACCCAGGAACCGCCCCTCCTCGTAGAGAACAAACGCTGCCCGGGGTGGTCCGGGCTACGGATTGCTGTTTGTATACAATCACACAGGTAAGTGGTCAGACCTGACATCAATATGTGTATCAATGAACAAAAAAAGTTTTCATTCTTTAAAAGCTGGCATTCAGTTTACTTTATCATTACCTTATGCATCATCATTTTGAATGAGGAATCACACCCTTTATGGGGGTCACTGTGAACGATAAACAATTAAAGCCAGAGAATAGTTTAATTCAAATAAACAACCAAAAATATGCAGTATTTACAGTAAATCATGTGTATACAGTGGAAATGTGGGGTTAGGCTTTTGAGTTTAAAATGACTGAAATAGTTTAAAAGCAGAAATAAGAAGCTTAATTTTGTGTGCCTGTAGCTTTTAGAGAAGTTATTTTAATGTCTTATACAGTCAATGGATTGTAAACACAATGATATTGTATCTCTGGCCTTTTCTGACGGGCCTCCACAAAAAAGCTACCAGCCTTTTATATTCTGTTGAAAAGAAAACATTTACCATTCCTTAAAAAAAGCTGATGCTTGCCTTTACAATTAAACATCACTAAAAAGTAACAGTAGGGAAAATACAGCTAATTTTGTCATAGAGAAATATATGAAACAAGCAGTAGCATATGTGATCCAGTAGTATTTATGATCCAGATATTTTAGTGATTATCTTTGTGTATGTGTGTTTGCATAACATGAAATAGATTAGACAGACACACACACAGACACACACACAGCACTTGTGCAGGTATCAGTGTAGTGCCAAACCCCATCAATGTGGTTTTAAAATAGGAACTATTTGTGTTCTGAATGGACTTTTGTGGCTAAATGTGTTTGATTGAGAACCGAGTGCTCTCAGCTATATAGCTGGTTTCAGGTTAGGTCTGTTTGGGATTTAACATTAGATAAAAAGAATCAATGGATTCAATGGAAGAATCAATGGATTCTAAAAAGAATCAATAATTCAGAATGTATCTGAATTAATATGGTTAATTCTGAATTAATATGGTTAATATCCATTTCCAAATATCTATGTAAAAATTAGATGTGAATATTGATTCTGAAACATATGAGACAAAGTAGATGCTTTAAAAATTAGCACTCCAGGCTCCTGTGCTATAAAAGAGCAACCACAAATAACATTTTCCTCTGGGATGTTATGCTGAAAGAAGAGGAGATACACATTAGAGCTGGACAGAGAGAAGGACAGGAAATAAGAGGGACAAAGAGAAGGCAGAGGGAGGGATGTGATGGAGGGAAGGTGAGGAATAATAGAACACATTACATCACAGCAGTCAGCACAGATGGATAGCGTAACAGAGAATGTGACTCTGTTTCTCTATTAAACCAGAATGTATATCAAGTACAAACTACAAATCCTGTCTAACCAAGATGAACAAGAAACTTTGTCAGCTCCACCTTAGCCCACCTGCTTTGTAGACCAACTGACCAATCACTTAAACCAGTTAATGAACGGCTTATGATCAGATGACTAGATTTGAAGTGAAAGAGAATAAGCAAATCTTACCTCAGGCAGTGAGATGGTTCATGTTATTCATTTACAAAGTCTCCTTGTCCTGCACAATTCCTGGAACACACAAATAATAGTTCACATTGGATGTATATACAAAACTGATCAGTAAACTCAGTGTTTATAATGTAACAGATTCATAAAGCAGTCAGTCCAATATTTAATTTCATGCCACAAGCTCTAATGTCAGATATCTACAACTGAAGACTAAAAATATATATGCTATTCTGACGCAGGAAGGAGAGGATGCGTCTCTGAGTTATTGACTGAAGGCGCTTCTAAACCCACAGACGTCAAAATCGCTCAATTATTCATGCCTCAGTGAACTCTGACCTCACAGCGACATGATGTAGCTCAAAGGAAATTATACTTACACTGAACTTGAGGACGGATGAAACGAGATAAAATACCCTAAAGAAAGGTTTCAGGAAACATTAGATTTATCTAATTTTCAGCTGTATATTGTATACACAGCAGTTGGTTCTGATACTCAAATCTGATCGGACAGAAAGTGTTCTAAGGATGTTACGGATTTCCTCAAATGACATTTCAAAGATGATGCAAGTAATCAAATACTCTCAGCTTCTCTCTCTCTTTCTATTACCCTTAACCACGTCATGCCTCTTTGTTACTCCAGAAACAGGCCATACATTGTTTTTGTTAGTTCAAACATGATTTTTATTTTAGACTTAGATGCCTCTTTCTCTCTAACATTGGCAGACCCTGATATTGTGGTGTAATCGTGACATGAGAGGATTTTTGACACCTTATTCTTGCCTGTTGAGCTGTGTTAAAACAGTATCACACTCACAACTATGCTGTTATGTTTGCTTATTTGCATGCTGTGATCACATGCAGCCTTACAGCAGAATGACAGTTATAACCTTATTCCTGCTTGTGTGTAATATTTATTGAAACATTCCTTTTATTCCAATTTTTATTACATTCCCATTCCCATAAACCGGCTCAGTAGTAACCCTACTATTGAAACATTTCCTTTGTTCCCATTTTTATTATATTCCCATTCCCATTTATCAGTTCATTGATACTGAGTAAATGCAGTAACATCTAATCATGTTCATTCTTTTTTTTAAATAAACTCAGTAATCTTCAACCATATTTTTTCATGTTAAATTACATTACATTTAGGCATTTAGCAGATGCTTTTATCCAAAGCAACTTACAAATGAAAGAACAATTGAAACAGTAAACCAATGAAATGAGGCCACAGTGTGGAAGTGTCGTACAAGTGCTTTTTTTAAGAAAAAAAAAGAAGGAAAGAGGTGTAAGTGGGAAGTGTTATTAATTTAATAGATGCTGTTTGAAAAGATGTGTTTTCAATACTTTCACAATGCAAATGATGCAAATGTTGTCATGAACATATAGGGTATATAAGGCAATACTGCAACCCCTATAGGGGTGTATTATAGAGAATGGATGGATGTATGAGAGCCTATGGCCCCTCCCCTAAACACATAACAATTATTAAGTAAAATAAACATAATAAATGACCACAGGCAGCGATGTAAAGAGAAACAAGGAGAATAACTAACAGGTCACATTCATTTTTCATGGTAGTACATTTACACAGGTGCACACGCAGCATGTTTTCACTGATGCTGCAGTTCTATAAAGGTACGTCATTTCTCTCACCTTTATAGACTTCTGTGAGAGCTCTGAAGCTGTAGTGTTGTGTATTTCAGCTTACACTGTCTGACATCAAACAACTCTGTTAAACCATTGTGTTCCCCAACACAGATGGATAAACAGACCAAACGCAGCTTTCCCTCAAAGAGCAGATACTCTCACATTATTTATAGCAGGATTTACAGTCCCTGTGCGCTCCTATCTAGTGGAAAATCAAGTCTGGTCTCTGGAGAGCAAATAGTAGACGGGCTTTCAGATGGAGTTGGGACACTTTTCCAGCCCATCTGTTCTTTTGACTTGTGAAGGTTGAAGAACAGAAGAAAAACAATAGATGACAACAAACCAAGTTGTTACTGTCAGTTGTTGTTTAACTACAAGTTGTAACTTTGAAACATGACTTTGCTAAGGTCAATTTGTAAGTATAGTATATAGTATATACAGTATATATGAAATGTAAAACATACAGGCAATTACCTGCTGTAATACAGGTCAATGTAATATCAATACCGATCAGAGAGCATCGGTGGATGACACTTGAATCATGGATAAAACATTATTTTTATGGATAAAATCGTTGGGTAAAATCGTTCATATGGTGTCATATTACGTCACAGCAACACCATCATACAGGAACAGCAGAGAACTGTATGCAAACAATAATAATACACAGATACACTCTGTGTGTATCCTGCATCCATTCTCATCGCATCCTCCTGCTTCACTTTGAGAAGGAAGAACATGAGAAACCTAAAAATATCCTGCTGCATCTCCAACATTAAGCCATCCAGACCTATCACCCTCCTCCTATTCTGGCTGTATTATGTAACAGCAGATCCGTTGCTATGGCAAATGAGATTTCATAGCCTGCACCTCCAAACCAGCCAGATTTGCTCTCTCTTTACTCAGGAACAGGCTTTTATTTTGCCTTTGGCATTGAGAAAAGACTATAGAGGTATCCAAAAATGTCAGGAGCCGGATTCAACCTTGGGTCACCAACATGAGCACCACAGCATAATGTGGCGGTAACTGCTAATTCATGCAGAAACATCCCTCATATATCTGAGTATAATGCCTCTGTGTAACATGCAGAGAATAACAGTGTGGAATAGCAAGATTTAAACACAGCAGCGGGTTTATTCAGCAGCTTTCGCAGCAGTAAGCAAAATCCAAAATACATGGGAAAAAACAAACCACAAAGAACAAGGAAAACACTGGAGTATAAATAAAAAAATATAACAGACTAAACTAAATGGGAAACATGACACAGATGAGAACAGTAAAGGTGGGGTCACAGGGACAGGACTACAACTTTCTTACAACAATTTCTGACAACTTTTATTTCAAGAAAGTTATTGTACCAATTAATTCATTCATATTAAAGATTTCGTACACTGCTCTTTGCACACCTGAAGCTTGTTTGTTTATAAGCTACTTTTATCCTTTGAATCTGTGACAATAACATTGATCTCGGGCAGGGCTATATTATATACAGTGCAAACTATATTTGGTACAATACATAACCACAAAAGACCCTGTATGTTTAATAGCAATAAATAAATAAATAACAATCAATTTTTTTTATTTACACAGTCATCTGTCTGCAGCTCAAGTTTTTAATGTTTTAGACTGGCTTAAAAAGCAAGAAAAACGAGAATGTTATACATCTCATGCAGTTTCAAATACACAATTAAAGTTAGTTAGATATTATGATATAATGCATATATTTGTAGTGTATCAATAGGTAGTTGGTGCTCCCAGTCTTATATGCGGCTCTCATTTACATGTTTCATGTGTGTTGAGCATGTCACAACTGAAGCACACTGTGAATGGCACAGCAACATGTTTTAGCAGAATTTTAGCCTGTACTGCAATTTTACAGTTTACAGGTATATTTTAGAGATGCCTAAAATGACTGAAAATAAATTGTTTAAGATGTGTTACTTTGAAGGAATAATAAAATCTGGACTGTTGAATTATTAATAAAGATATGCACTTACAATATATGTAACAATTTGTGTGTAATCCAGAATTTCAATTTCCTTGTCGGTACAATAATTTAACAGGCAAGAATAAAGATTCAACAAATGTTTACATTATCAATAATATTCTTTAATGTGAGTTTGTTGCCAGTAATAAAGATTGTAACTGTAAGATTGTCTGTTACTGAAACAGGGTATACTAATATAATATAATACTATAAAAAAGTAATTTAACTCAATTTCATGTTATCACATTCTGAGTAATATTATATTACATATTCTTACAATTCAACCTTCAAATGATTTGCATGCATCAGCCACAAAGAAATATACTGTATATATAAATATATATATATATATAAATATAGTAATATATAATTTAAATATAGTATATATATATATATACATTTAAAACACACCAACTGATAAACACTATTGTCTGCCAAATGCACGAATGAAAAAGCCAAACTGCATTCAAGTAATTTCTTTGTTTCCAGGATTGTTAGAGTAGGTTTGCTTTCTTTATAAACCGAATCAAGCATAGGCACTCAGCCTTCATATTTAATGACCATGCATTCATTGTGTAGTGACCCTATTCTTTCATATGGTAAAAGCAGGACACGTCTGGGGCATGTTAAAAGTTTAGACACATCAGGATTCCTGAGGGAAATCGGACACACAGATGTGCACATGAATGCACACACACACAATCTCTCACACATAAGCCAGTGGCCTGTTTACAAAAGATGAAGTTGACATTGGTCTTTACTGACAAAGATCAAAATTAATCACTAAGAATTAATAGAATTTAGTTGTTAATTTTCTACTAATTACTGTCAAAGAGAAAACTTTGTTAATAAATATTTGAGAAACTGTTACAACAACTAGATGTTATCTGTAACATTTTTTTAGAAAATGCAAGTGACTCTTGCCTGTGACTTGCCACCTTGTTGCTACAGTATTGTGAGTGGTTTCTATGGCGATGTTATGCAGTTACTAAGCTGTTGTGTTTTTATGTGGTTGTCTACAGACTCAAATTATAAGCGCTCATCACCAATTTTCTGGTCCTTACACGTCTCATGTCAGTCCCTTAATGTAAGACTATAGGTATCATGTCTTTAGCATTAATGCTGATTTATGTGTGGGCTAGATCATAGGCTAAGTGTTATTTTTAAGTATAGAAATAATAAACTGCATGTACAAACCTTTATATACAAGTATTTATTTTGAAAGAGGATTAAAACAAAAAGAATGTTTGAATCTATTGTTATGGAACAGCAGTAGGTGCTGAACTAAGCTTTGAATGGCTTCAAAACAATTAATGTTATTGGAGACAGAAGGTGAATGTGTGTGGGCCTGATTTTGTGGATCACAAAACACACACACACACACACACACACACACACAAACACACACAGAATGTGGGGGATTAAGTGTTTTGAGCCCAGCTATTGTGCAGCACATTGCATAGATTTATTGGACGCCGCCTCATGAGCATGTTATTTGTGGCATTTTTAGAGTGCTTTAGGTGCTTAGATATTATATTTAGCTTTAAGACACATTTTGTACATGTGCTGTTAGCAAAGTTGGTACATGGGCAAGTTTTTAAGACAGATTTTTATGAGCCTATTCTGAAAAAAAAATCAGAATCAGAGGCTAATGTCCCCACTAATGGACATTTATGGCAGCATCCATTTTACCTTAATTGTGTTAAGACGTTATACTGGCAGCGGGACATAAAACACTCAAGCACATTACAGACCTCAGCCCAGCGGCACCATGGGATACCGACTGACTGCTGTAAAGCTACAACCTCTTATAAAAGCATTTATAACACATCTGAGGTTTTTTTACAGAAGCAACTGTGAGCTGATGTATAATTATGATTATGCATGTCATAAATACCCAGACATGCTTTAAAGTGAAGTGAATGTGATTTGTTTTGTCAGGTATGGTAACCCATACCCAACATGTGACCTCTGCATTTAATGCATTACTGGTGAGAAGTGAACACACACACACACACACACACACACACACACACACATACACACACAAACACACTTGAAGCAGTGGGGAGCAATCAGGAGTTGGGTGACTTGTTGAAGGGCACTTAAGTTGCTACCTGCTCGGCCTAAAATCAAACCAACAACAAGCCTGGCTCACTAACCAGTAGGCAACAAATGCCCCCTAGTTTATTAACATACTTATAGTATGGGTAAAAGTAATCTAAAAAAGGGCATATACAGTACGTACTGTATGATGCAGCTATAACGGTCACTTTCTGAAAGTTACAGAAAAAATCCTGAAGTCACATGAGATTTCATAACATGTTTGTCCCAAAAATTGCTGTTTCTCAAACTCAGTTCATCTTTGTGTCTCATCTCATACCGACACATACTTATCTCTGTTCAGCAAAACCATATAAGTAACAAGCTGCTTTGGGTGATAAGAGAGGGTACAGTGTGAACCACACACACACACACACACATGCACACACTCAAGCGATTGCAACTTTGTCAACAGTTACAAAGAACCCAACTGGTTAAATAAACAAACACATTCATTCTTCCATAACTATTTGCATCAAACACAAATAAAATAAGAAACATTCCAAAGATCTATTAAAATAAATTCTAACTGATATTTGTATTGTTGTTGTTAAGCCAATAGATGCAAAGGGGGCTGAGCTGTAATACTGTTTGAAAGGAATATGACTTTGCCTTCTAAAACATTATTTTACCCTTCAGAGCTTAAATTTCTGCTCACACTCTCTCCCATAGGCTCTGAGATTCTCTCTTTACAATCATTACATCACACATGCAGGAATCCTCTTTCTTCAGGGATCAATCTCTTTCTCTATCTGCCCTGGAAGGACTTTAAAACCTCTAGACCCATTTCATTATTAATTAACATTAACATTTACATTAACAAGCATGCAGCAGACACTTTTATTCAAAGTGGCTTACAAAGTAAGTGCATCTCTGGGAATCAAATCTATACACCCATAACTACCAGTTAAGCTATAGAAAATCTGAAACTTGATACTGCTTTTATCAGACTAAACCTCACCACTCCTTATATAGTCAATAACCGAGTTGCTCAATTTGTAAATGCTCTAATAAAAGTCTAAAATCTTCATTACTAAATTTTGTTGT